>LKNJ01001416.1:48366-90595 GCA_002120245.1 Maccullochella peelii | reverse complement strand
ATATATATATATATATACACACACACACACACACGTATATATTATAATAAAAACCAATACAACAACGGCACATTCTATAGCCTCAAAATCGCCATAGAGGTGAATGACACCTCTGTTTGCACAGTGTCAACAAAAACTGAACATCACAGGCTCCATAAAGTCATTTATTGCAGTGCTCTTGTTATTAAATTGTGCAGCCGCTGCTTTTATTAAGTTCACCCCTTAATATAGGTCCTCACTGCTGGTTCCTTGCAGTGTTCTGGAATTTGAGCTTATACTGCTAAACGCTTTCATTAGTTGCTCTGGATGATGCATTTTGGATAAAATCCTAAATGTAATGCAGAATTTTAGCATCGCACCTGGCACAGAATTTCCCTCCTCGACACCAGCGACGGTAGGCGATGAGGAGGACGGAGATGAAGATCAACGTTCCTACCAGGAAGATGGAGAGGATCACCCGGAGGAGCACATAGCCATCATGCTGCTCCTCAGCCTCGAATGGGATCTCCTGAGACACACAGAGGAGGGCAAAGATGAATTAGATAGCTAGCTAGCTTCCCACATAAACATCAACGTACTGAAACTATTCACTGAGGGTTAATGCCGCACCTCTCTGAGCTGAGGGACAGACGTAGATACAGGTCTACTCTCGACTCAGAGTCAAAGTTCTCTTTCCTAAGACGCTCCAGTTTTGATTCTGACACAATACTTTACTCTTGCTACTTAGCCCATTTATGAAATATGAACAGCTGTAAGTTCAGATCTAGAAGTCACATGTTTGTAAAAAGATACAGGGACATACCATCAGTATGCCACTTGTAATCAGAGAAATGCCGTCCTGACACCTCAGCTGCAGCCTAGATTTTACTACCTTCCTGTGCAGCTGTTTTTTTACTTCCCCAGTAACACCACCGCTTAAAAGATTGATTTAGCCCCACCGGTTGTTTGGCCTGCATAAAGTGAATCTATAAATGCAACAGTACAATTAATCAATAAATGCCAGGGCTATTAACCTGTCTACAGTGTACCTTAGCTATGGGAAAGCTCTCACAGGGAGGACTGCAGCTGAGTGAATTAACAACACAAGGAGCTCTGGTATAGACTCTATTGTACCTTAGGTCTGCTGCTTTAGACAGCAATGGTCAGTTAGTTTTGTAAGGATCAACATTCTTCAACAGAGGAGACATCTTGACATCTCTCCCTCTTCAGTGATTGGAAAAACTTTTTTCAATCCACCCCATAAGCTTGCACTAAAGGCAGATGGAAAGCTATTACTGAAATATAAATCTACAACCTCACCAAGTACACATTTTTGTCGATATTATTCTGTATGTAGCATTATGCATTCATCTCTACACTTTCATTACTTTCCGAGTCTCCAGAATAATTTCTTAAAATAGATAGCAGCTCAGCGCTAACAGCTAGCTGTTAGCTATGAATGACATGTTACTGTGGAAAACCGTATGTGTTTTATTAGAAAATAAATCAGTGAACTAAATAAATAAAATGGTCAAATAAATTCGAAAAATCATTCATTAAACACATGAATAATTATATATATGTATTTTAGTTTCTTCTGTCATCTCGGTAATTATATTTATTATTTTATTTAGCAGGATTTAGGTTTGTATTATATTACTTTTCCCTGTATATACTGTGTAATTAATTTATTACATGTTTTATAATTAAATTGCCCATTTATGGATTTATTTCTGAATTTCCTTTGGTTTTTTTTTGCCCTGAGACAACTATGATTTGGCGCTATATAAAAAAAATTAAATTGAACTGGAATTGATTTGTATTTTTTCCACCTTTTGTTTATCTTTCCAATTTTACTAGCAAAAATGTTTTTCCAGAGTACGTTTCTTGGTGCTACAGGGATTGAAATGGTTTAAATAAAATAATAGGTGGCAACATGAGTGGGAGAGTAGAGAACAACAGCAGGCCTCGTTCTTTTACGGAGTAACATGACAACCGCTCTTATGTAAAGATGACAGACATAAGATATATCAGAATGATGATCTTATGAGGGAGAACGCATAGCAAGTGTTAATGAGCGCTAGACTCGGACGTTTCACAATGTAATTTCTTTGCGAGGGGAAATTAAAGCTCAGATTAGATCAGAGATTTAATTATTTCAGGTCCAGGTCAGGATGTTCTCTATTAGCCAGTCAATCGGCCAGAGAAGAACATTGTATGGCTCTGGTGGTGAGCTGGATGCAACACATACACACACACACACACACACACAGACACACACAGACACACACACACACACACACACAGACACACACAGACACACACACACAGGAAGTTTGAGAATAAGCCAGTGGCGAAAGGCGGACTTACTGTGGAGTTTTCTGGTAGGATGTTCCAGACGGTAGACTCATTGCTCATGGTCCAGGCCAACTAGAGAGTCCCCCTGAGAGATAACACATGCACACACAAGCACACACAAACACACACACACACAGAGGAAATGACTGTTACTGGAGCCGTTCATGAAAACACAAAGTCAACCACCAAAGATACTGCATTTTATCTGTGGCAGTAAATCCAGACATACTACGTGTAAACATAAAACAAAACTTCTCTGAACTCATAGATTAAAGAATGCTTTTGCATTATTGATGTCTGATGTCTAATAACATGGCAAATGAGCATTTATGTAATGTGACACAAGATGCCCGTTGAAGTAGAAAGATCTTGTTGCATCTCTAACAGCCACAAAAGACTGCAAGACAAAGCAGAAACCAAACGTATGTGTGTATGGCGTGTGCTTGTACGCATGCGTCGGATCCCACAGAAGATGCAAATGCTAGCATCTCGGCTGTAAATCATCACCTATAATTCTAAATCAGCCTGAAGACTCTAAATCTACCCCCCACGCACACACACAGTGAGAGAGAGAGAGAGAGAGAGAGAGAGAGAGAGAGAGAGAGAGAGAGAGAGAGAACAGGGAGAAACACCAGCTCTTACTTAAACACTGGCTCCAGCAGCTGAGTTCCACTACCGCTGCTGCTATGCGTTACAGATCATAGCCATTAATACTGCTACTGCTGCACCAAACGCTCACATACATACACACACACACACACACACACACACACACACACACACACACACACACACACACCCTGGATAGATCTACTCACCCAGCAGGGTAGAAAGAAGCAACATGCCAGCAGCACTCAGCACTCCTTACTCGCCTGCCAGTCACTGCAGCACTCAACTTCAGCACCACAACCTGTAAGCTATTGCCGAGCTCTTTGCTGCCAGCCTGTCTAACTCCCTGCGTCTACTGTCCAAGCATGAAAACTGTTACGGGAAACACATCAGGCTGTGACCAGAATGCTTTCCTTTGCAGTACTGTACCACATCCTGCTTTCTACCAGCCCCAGCGTCTTACCCTGATGGAGGGCAGTGCGCAGCAGCAGCTCTGGATGTGTGTGTCAGGCTGTGGCTCTGGAGTCTCCTCCTCAGCTCCCTTGCTGCATCCTCAGCCGCCTCAGCCCACCCAGCTGACTGAGCCTGAGCAAGCGGTGTTCCCCCCTCAGGGCTGGCCCGCTGGCCTCGGAGCAACAGGACGGTAGTGCTGCATAGCTGATAACAAATATACAGCAGAAGGATTGGGTTCATTATTCAGTTTGTGTAGATAAGGTGTACATTATATATGAGCTTTCAACAGATGTGCATCAGAGCTCACTGACAGGTTTCTCTCTAACCTGTTTCAGGAGTCATGATCATGGAAAAATACTTTATTTCTTAACACTGTTTCACAAGGAATGACACCAAATATCAAAACACGTTCTTTGAAGAATTCTTACAACACTAAGAAAAGCTAATAATACCACCTCACTGTATTCATTAAATGCCATAATAAAGTTTGATAACCAGATAGAAATGATAGTAGTTCAGTTACACTCGGCTGCCTTACCTCTGCTGTTAAAGAAACAGATGTAGATATAAATATATATATAAGAAATATAAGGAGAACCATATTTATAAAAGTAATCTAGCATAGTACTTTATTGAGAATTGCCTACTTCTATGGGCTTGCAAACCTTGAAGATTGCTCTATTGATTGGTTGACTGAGCAGATGGTAAGACACGGGTGTCCCAGCAACGGCATATCCCGTCATGCTTTACAAAATTTCGGTCCAGCTGCATTACTGGTACAGTATTAAACAGAGTATCGTTTCGCTTCGAGTATAGCCTGTTATATCACGTCCAATAATTGTCACAATACCTGCCTAGAACAAAATATAACTGTAATGGTTCATTTTGGACCTGTTTAAAAGAGAAAGTGTTGCACAAAAGAAAGCATCCCGTTTCTTATTGCTCGGTACTGCAACATTTTTCTCCCCGGAACAAAATAATGAGCTTCGTCTCTGGCAGCTGTTTCTTTACGGAGGTTTAGCTGATAAAATCTTGTGCAAGAAAACAAAAATCACACGCCACATTACGTGACGAAATGAAGCCGATAGTAAACTTTAAAAATGGATGAAAAACAGCTATACTCCGACCAGCGCAGCGAGCCTAATAAATATGCCATCTTGATATTTCACAGGCGACTATGATTTCCATCAGTCCCGGTGACACCGACAGAAAAGGTAGCTCGCGATTTGAATTGGCTGCACGAACAGCCGAGCAGGCATGCGGTAAAGGTAGCACTCACCTACTCAACCAGCCTGGTCCACGAAGGGGTGGAGGGGCGAAGCAAAATAACATGAAACTCTTCTGTGGACACTTTAATGTGGATTTTAAAGCTAAAAGTATTTATGAATGAAACCCCACTGTTTAAGACACGCCCACCATCCAGTCAAAGGCGCACCACGTGACGCAAGGAGTGAGGTCAAGCAGAGTGAGTGTTTCTCAAAATCTGTCTTCACACACATATAGACAGTGAGTGGCTCGATGAATTTAAACTATATTTCCCTCTTTTTATATACATTTTGCAACTATAAGGCTTCCCTTTTGTGCTCTTTACTTCTTTTATTGATTTATTTTAGATAGATAGATAGACTTTATTGATCCCGATGGAAATTTAGGCATCCAGTAGCTTAAATACAAAACACCAATACACACAAGAATATAAGAACACAAAAACACAGCCATGAAGTGAAAGTCTAATCACCCGAGTTACTACAGAGAGCTCACTGATATAGTGGGTGCTAAATGGAATAAATGCAAATGTAGGGTAATTAACAGTGCAGGTAGTGCAATTGTAAGGTGATTAAAATCTAAAAACAGTGCAAGAAAAATGATACCGCGGATAATAAACAAATACTATGTAAATTGTGCATAAGGCTAACATAGCCAGTAGCTGGCAGCTACTTTACATTAGTTATATGCATTCACTCGCTTGCAGGTGTTTGGGGAAAATGATGGCGGGAGTCTTTATGTGTGTGTGTGTGTGTGTGTGTGNGGGGGGGGGGGGGGTTAGCGCCATACAAGTGACATACATAAGTGCAACAAAAACTTGGTCCCAGACCAGACTAGTGGGCCCCCATCTGTTGAAGCCCTTGTAGCATATATGACACGTGGTTTTGGCGCTATCTACTGGTGGTGAGTGGTCAGTAGCTTCAGTCACGAAAAACAGTAAATGTGGGAAATAAACGTTTTCCCGAATGGACTAGTCTTCCCTAAATAATGTCCCTTATACGTTTTCCTATGTAAACCGTGCACGAATGAAAACTGAAAGGTATTTCCGACTCAGTAGCTGGAACAGACGCTGTTTGGCTGTGGCTGAAGCTACGTTCCTTTGACTACAAAATTATAATACTTACTTGGGTTTAATATGTTGCTAACATGATATATGATGATAAATGAGCGCCTAAACCCATAACTAATCCACAATAATCCACTTTACTGTACAGTATGTTGACTGCGCGGCTATTTAAAAAAAAAGACTATACTACCCTGCATCCTTTGCGCCACCGTAAAGCCTTCTGGGTAGGTTACCAACGTCCTTGTCTTACCAAGCGCACACTGACTGCCTTTACGCAAGGGCTTGGGGATCGCTGTCATTCATTTGTACTTGAATAAAACCTGATTTTCAGACATGATGGCAGCAAGGTTTCTTCGCCGTGCTCTCCCTGTGCTGAGGCAAGCTCGCTCCTACGCCGAGGTCGTCACCAGTGCCCCGCAGATGTCCTTCACTTTCGCCTCCCCGACACAGGTAAGTTAGCTAGCTAACGTTAACGTTATTGGCGAGGCTTCTCGGGCCCGGCTAGCTATTCGGCTAACTTAGTCTCTCGTTGAAATGCCCCGTCTCAGTTTTCAGGAAAGTCTGCCTACGGCGTCATTTAGCAGTTTTGTACTAATGCATGGTTTTGCTGTGATTGCTACACATAGTATTGTGTGTAATTCTCGTATGCAGTTTAGATAGCGTTAGTAAAGGGTTTAGCTTAGCTAGCTAACGATGGCCAACCTAGCTGTATTTGCGAAATTGTATCACTAAAGCAGTGTCCGTTTCTAGGTCAGCAGCCTTAAAGAACATTTCTGTGCACATGTTTTCAAATGTGTGTTGTTAACTTAAGTTTAAATCCACTGGGAAGCCGTCACTCAGCAAGAGTGTGTTAAATGCAGAGCTCTCTAACCTTGAGGTTCATGTCAGTGGTTAAATCTCGTCCTACAAGCGTGTTTTACTAAATTCAGTCGCCTTTTTAAGAGTCTAGTTTCACACAGTGCTGCACGTTTACCACACATTCTGCTGCACAACTGATGTATTTCATCCAGTAATTGAAAATATATATTGTCAACAAAAATATATGCATCATGTTGCATAAACAGTAAACAGACCACATTGTAATGGCGTAATTGAAAGCGCTCTGTTCTATTTCAAATTCTACAGTTCACAGTTTGGCTGCTGCATCTTTGTTCAGTCATCATTTTGTTGAAGTTTAGCTGTTGCAGTGACTATCTCTCCATTCCTGTGTCCACTCTCCAGGTGTTTTTCAAAGAGGCCAGTGTGAAACAGGTTGACGTGCCCACACTTACTGGTGCGTTCGGTATCCTTCCTTCCCACGTACCCACCCTGCAGGTGCTCAGGCCCGGTATTGTCACAGTCATCAGTGATGATGGTTCTTCTGTCAAATACTTTGGTAAGATTTTGCTTTACAAATAACAAACGTGAATGACTATGAGGTCAGGCCTACCCTAAGGGCCTCGGCTTAATTTTTCTGCTGTTCATATGAATGATGAGTGTAACACAACCAAACAGTTGCATCTCTGTTTAGGCAAATATCCAATAATGCATTGTTACACATTACTAAAAAGTAAACCAAAATATCAGATCACCGTCTATTATATTCTCACAGTAGTTGTGTATAATTAGAACCATCTCAGTTTTGTGTCTCTAAAGAAGCTGGTGTACATCTTGTACACCACTTTCAGGCTAGCCCTCACATTTTTAAATAAAAACATTTATCATAGATCTTTCTGAAAAGCTGAAACATACATGCATTATTCTGTCATATGCTAAGCTAAGTTATTTGCAGCTGATTTTGCTAGTAAATGACTCTGCCATCCACCTGGATTTGATCTGTGTCTCAGACTCATGGATGCTGTAGTTATGTAATGTTAACAAATTAATAATATTTATCTTTGTTAAAATATAGAGTTTCTCAAATTTGATAGAAGATGCCTATTAAGCTTAGAATGTAGACCGAATACCCAGGTATCATGTTTCAGCTGTTCACATAGATGAAAAGAAAACCCTCAGTGAGAAAATACACTGTGGAACAGAAGCTAGCCTGAGAGTGAATTATAAAACCAATGCAATGTGACTGTATGTTGGCATGTTTAGTTACACTGGTGTGTGTGTGTGTGTGTGTGTGTGTGTGTGTGTGTGTGTGTGTGTACACAGTGAGCAGTGGGTCAGTAACGGTCAATGCTGATTCTTCAGTGCAACTGCTGGCTGAGGAGGCTGTTCCTTTGGACCAGCTGGACATAGCTGTGAGTATAATGTCAACCTCACTCCACTTACATACATATTAGAGCAGAATCTGCACTAATGTTGGGCAGTATGACTATACACCGATCAGCCATAACATTATGACCACTGACAGGTGAAGTGAATCATTGATTATTATACAATTATACAATGGCAGCTGTCAGTGGGGGGGATATATTAGGAAGCAAGTGAACATTTTCTCCTTGAAGTTGATGTGTTGGAAGCAGGAAAAATGGGCAAGCGTAAGGATGTGAGCGACTTTGACAAGGGCCAAATTGTGATGGCTAGACTACGGGGTCACAGCATCTCCGAAACTGCAGCTCTTGTGGGGTGTTCCCGGTCTGCAGTGGTCAGTACCTACCAAAAGTGGTCCAAGGAAGGAAAACCGGTGAACTGGTGACAAGGCTCACTCATGCGCGTGGGGAGAGAAGGCTGGCCCGTGTGGTCGGATCCAACAGAAGAGCTACTGTAGCTGAAATTCCTGAAAAAGTTAATACTGGTTCTGATAGAAAGGTGTCAAAACACACAGTGCATCACAGTTTGTTGCGTATGGGGCTGCGTAGCCGCAGACCAGTCAGGGTGCCCATGCTGACCCCTGTCCACCGCCGAAAGCGCCTACAATGTGCACATGAGCATCAGAACTGGACCACAGAGCATGGAAGAAGGTGGCCTGGTCTGATGAATCACGTTTTCTTTTACATCATGTGGATGGCCAGGTGCGTGTGCGTCGCTTACCTGGGGAAGACATGGCACCAGGATGCACTATGGGAAGAAGGCAAGCCGGTGGAGGCAGTGTGATGCTTTGGGCAATGTTCTACTGGGAAACCTTGGGTCCTGCCATTCATGTGGATGTTAATTTGACACGTACCACCTACCTAAACATTGTTGCAGACCAAGTACACCCCTTCATGGAAACGGTATTCCCTAATGGCAGTGGCCTCTTTCAGCAGGATAATGCGCCCTGCCACACTGCAAAAATGGTTCAGGAATGGTTTGAGGAACACGACAACGAGTTCAAGGTGTTGANCGTGGGGAGAGAAGGCTGGCCCGTGTGGTCGGATCCAACAGAAGAGCTACTGTAGCTGAAATTCCTGAAAAAGTTAATACTGGTTCTGATAGAAAGGTGTCAAAACACACAGTGCATCACAGTTTGTTGCGTATGGGGCTGCGTAGCCGCAGACCAGTCAGGGTGCCCATGCTGACCCCTGTCCACTGCCTACAATGGGCACGTGAGCATCAGAACTGGACCACGGACCAATGACAGAAGGTGGCCTGGTCTGATGAATCGCGTTTTCTTTTACATCATGTGGATGGCCGGGTGCGTGTGCGTTGCTTACATGGCACCAGGATGCACTATGGGAAGAAGGCAAGCCGGCGGAGGCAGAGTGATGCTTTGGGCAATGTCCTGCTGGGAAACCTTGGGTCCTGCCATTCATGTGGATGTTACTTTGACACGTACCACCTACCTAAACACTGTTGCAGACCAACTACACCCCTTGATGGAAACGGTATTCCCTATTGTCAGTGGCCTCTTTCAGCAGGATGATGCGCCCTGCCACACTGCAAAAATGCTTCAGGAATGGTTTGAGGAACACGACAACGAGTTCAAGGTGTTGACTTGGCCTCCAAATTCCCCAGATCTCAATCCAATCGAGCATCTGTGGGATGTGCTGGACAAACAAGTCCGATCCATGGAGGCCCCACCTCGCAACTTACAGGACTTACAGGATCTGCTGTTAACGTCTTGGTGCCAGATACCACAGCACACCTTCAGAGGTCTGCTGGAGTCCATGCCTCGATGAGTCGGGGCTGTTTTGNACCACGGAGAAATGAAAGAAGGTGGCCTGGTCTGATGAATCGCGTTTTCTTTTACATCATGTGGATGGCCGGGTGCGTGTGCTTTGCTTACCTGGGGAAGACATGGCACCAGGATGCACTGTGGGAAGAAGGCAAGCCAGCGGAGGCAGAGTGATGCTTTGGGCAATGTTCTGCTGGGAAACCTTGGGTCCTGCCATTCATGTGGATGTGACTTTGACACATACCACCTAAACACTGTTGCAGACCAACTACGCCCCTTCATGGAAACGGTATTCCCTAATGGCAGTGGCCTCTTTCAGCAGGATAATGCGCCCTTGTTTGTTTATACCAACGCAGTCATTATCTCTTTAATATCTCTGGCTGTATTAAGGTTTTGCAGGCAATGTTGCAAATCAGTGAGGAGATCTGCTTTTTGGTGATATTGGATTCCCAGGATAGTTGAATGAATGTGATGAAATTGTTAATTGGTCGGGTATTTTATTCACTACAATGGCCAAAAACATTTATATCTTATTTTGTCTACACTTTCTCAATTTAGATTCTAGATTTTTACTATATCAAGATAAATTGAATGTTTGTCTTTTGTCTAGCCTACATTTATTCACCCATGAGGAGCTTATAGAGCTGAGATTATGTGACGAAAAAAGACTTGGCTTGAGAGAAAACACCCTGATAAAAAGTTTGCATTGTAGAGTTGGACGAGTTCACATGCAGTCTAATATCCATTTAATGACATACAATATGTGAGAATGTGTAATGTGAGACGGCAAGACAAGCAAGTTCGGCTCATCCCATAAGACACTTCTGTGAAAGTAGTCGTTGAAACGGAACAGGAAAATGTTGTACACCATGTATAAAAACATCACCAGTCACTGGTATGTGTTTAAATGTTGAGTTTAAAATCACTACAGAAAAACAGGGGAGGACACAATAACATGAGCAATGATAAAATGAATGCAATCCATAAAGAATAAACACCTTCTTGACACAGTCTCAACACCACTGAACACAAGTTTCACAAAAGTTGTATTTAATGCAGGATTCATTGATTGGATTGTGTTGTATTTGTACAGGTGATCTTACAATTGCTTTCAGCCACTCTGTATTTACTTTAATGATTTGGACTAATATTGGTATTGATGTCCTTATGAGCCGTGTAATGGGCCATGATGATCTAATCCTACAGATTTTTAATGAGGTACCCATAAATGCTAGTCAATTGTTTTATTAATGAGCAGGAACACAGCCTTTGAGCTTGAGGACGGAGATTCAGAATATCACGACACAAGAAGTCTTATACTATCAAGAAGGTTTTATGAACCGTGTGTTCGCTCATCAAGCAAGATTATCAGTACAATATGTCATTTTAAATCCTTTTTTGGGAAACCCATTTGAACTCTTTATTTCATTTGGTCCATTGCATTTAAATTATAGAGCATTGATAAGTTATGTCCAGAGGTTGGTTGTTTTTTGCACATTTGTTCTGTTAGAAATAGACATGAAATTGCTTTATCTTTCTTAACTTTTGCTTCATGAAACCAGTGTAGACGTAGCAGCTATTATCTTTGTACCTGAGGTCTCCCCGAGTGTTTTTTTTTTTTTTTTTAATTCAGAACAGCTCTGTTCTACAGTTAGCTCTGAACTTTTATTCCACTGTGGAAGTTGGCATGCAGAAAGATGAATTTCTCCTTTTGATATTATTGTCTGTGTGTGTGTATCAAGTTTACACCTGCAGGGTTGATGTCATTCATTATCAGTTCAAAATGTCAGTATCTTCCCTTAAAAGTACATGTGAAGTAAATTTTTGTCACAAACTGTACAGAAAGGAGAACTTTTGGAATATCAGCTCTGAATGTTACTCGTTTTGTCACACTTGGTCACATATGGCCAGATTGTTACCCACGTCTGTCGCTGTTTCTAAAATGAGACATCTGCTTTGCCACATTTGGAACATGATTGGAGCTGTCTACTTGTACTTTCACTCTTATCATCTATCAGGGACCACTCCGTGTTGGCAAATTATGTCTTTGCAATGTCAGTCTAGTGTGTGTTAGTCAATCCTTTATGGATCTTTTTATGTTCTAAGGAGATTTGTGCGATGGGTGATATCGGGATATGATGTGCGTTCATATCCAGTGTGTTGGGGCATGCATAATATTACTGATTATTCACCCTGGTTTGTGTCCCAGCAGGGATGTGATCTTTGACAGCACAGACTATTCTCTGAACTCTCACTGTATTGTTTCCTCTCTCATTTTGATCCCCCTGTGCTGATGAGCACCTCCCAGCTGATGATAATCCACCTGATCAGTGTTGCAGTTGGATTTGAATGTTGAGCCCTTGTTTAAATGTCAGTCTTGTTAATGCTAGGCTGCGTTCTTGTGCGATATCGCCACGGCGGTGCCTGTCTCTGACCTTGGGCAGTGCCAGTGTCACTGTCAAGTTGACTTCATAGCAGCAAATGAGTTATTTTTTCCTCGTTGTCTTCCACTCTGCAGTAAAAATGCACATGGGCCCACGCTGTTAATAAGGAGGGAAAGGTCAGTCACTGTTGAGTTATAGCAGATGTGTCAAATCCCTACTGGGAGACCTTTAACTTCCAGCTATGTTTGGCATTTCTCGTTTCTAATCACTACTGTGACAAATGGAGCTTTCAGAGCAAAGAGGCAGTGGGGATTTTCTCTGCTCGTCTTACTCCCCACTTTTGACTCTCTGTAGTTCAGCCTGGCTATTCTGACTTTTACATCACAGTTGGCCTCCAAAGGTTTTTAGGATGAGCAGAGCTTTGCAGGCTCTACTCCTGCCCTGATTCTTGGTTCTATGATTTTTCTGAATAACAGGATAATTAACCTGATGATGAGGATGTGTTTGAAGCAAAATCTGAATTTTAGGCTTTTATCATTTGCTTTCCTGTTCTGTTTCTCATTGTTACACATTCTATTTTTCTGTCTATTCTTAGGCTGCCAAGGTGAACCTGGAGAAGGCCCAGTCTGATTTGGCCGGCACATCTGACGAGGCAGTGAGGGCAGAGGTTCAGATCAGCATAGAGGCCAACGAGGCCATCGTCAAGGCTCTGGAGTAGACCTGTGGTACGACATCTCAGCTGCTGCACCATGATCTGGTTATTAGAGAGGTGTCCTGTTAATTAGTTTAATCCAACAGGATGCAGGAGTATTTACAGTTAATTTAATTTAAAAATGAAAATTTTGACAAGGAATTAGAGATCACTTTCATTGTGTTTATGTTTACGTATTCCTCAAACTGAGTCACTGTTTTTTTTTTCCTACCCTCTCTAGGTAATAATTTCTGTTTCTTTGATGGAAATCAATGGTCCATCTGTTTCCAGCTCAGTCACATCAGTGTCCAGAAGATTCCATGCTTGCTTTGTACAGTGGATAAAATTACAAAATAAATTTATTTGGAATTACCTGATGGTGGAGTTTGTAGTGTTTTCTTTAAATCTGGCCCTCTCCTGCTACTTAATGGTGATCATATGTATTTTCGATGCACAGACAGTATAGATTTCTGCTGTAAACAGAACAGACTTAAAAAAAAAAAAAAAAGTAAAGCTAATCAGCATGACTTGCAGCAGTCACACACACACACTGTCTTCAGGAAAAGCTTTTCTCATTAAGCAGTCTTGTCGTGTGGAATTGTCAACCCAAATAAAGAGGAACTTCTACACCTGTTTGTTTGCTATGTAGTGAGTGTTTCTGCCTCTTGGTGGCAGCAGATATCAGCTATATTTTCACCAGAGCATTTCAGCTACTTCTTGTCAAACAGTTTCAGGGAAAGAACGGTCATTTGTCATAGAACCACTGGTGGGTGTCATTTCCTTCATGATAATTCCTTAAAAGCAGGCCCCTTTTTTTTTTTTTTTAAATGATGTTGCTGTGTACCAGCTCCGGTATCTGGTGAATGCTTAGTCACTTTTACTGTTGCATGCCCACTTGTGGGTTGGAGTTATTTCAAACCCTCAGTTACTGCTTTGATTTAAATGTGTTGGCACTGTTTGTTATGAGTGATGACCTCAGGCTTCTGTGACAAAGCCAGGAAAAGTCCTTCACTGCCCATCCTGTGGAAAACTGGGCCTTTCTCTTGTTTCATAACCACAGGTTTCAGCTCAGGCTCGCTCCAGGAGGCGCTGACCTCATTCACGTGCCGACTTGAGGCTTTCAGAGCTGAAACCACAACCGGTTTATTTTGAATGTCAAAACTCTCGAGGGCCTTTTTAACAAGTGTAAGTACACTGGAAGTACCAGTGTTTACACAGAAATGCTCTCTGTGCTAACGCCCATGGTGAAACTGCTACTTAGATGTTTTTAAAGCAGTATTATCTGCATTAAGGTATCACTTCCAGCTTCAAAACCAGAAGACAACATCATGTTTTATGTCTGTCAAATGTGTTGAAATATCTTTTTTTCCCCCCAATGATTAAGCATGTGCTGTGTAGACTTGCAGTCTGTGAATCAGGTCAGTATTCATTAATAAAAGAAATGACTTCTCAACACCTCTCGCACATCCTGCTCTCTGTTCTGCTTTCCAATCTGTGCCTCTTTCAACAAACCCTCCTCGCCCCAGTTGCTGACACACACACTCATAAACAATACACACTCATATTCACTTATCCGTCAGCCTCAGGGCCTGCAAGCAACACTTCAGACAGACGAGATGAAACGGTCATGTCAAAACCACCACTTCTTTAATCCAGATTTATGATGGGGTATGTTGAAACCAAGCTCTATTCCTCTTTTTTTTTTTTTTTTTTTTTTTCCCTGCTCTGCGCTTTTAATGTCACACTCGTCAAAAAGCAAAGCAGAAAATGACCATGTGCTTTCCATGTGCACGCTCTGTTCTCTCAGTTTGTATGCAGTCATGTAGCTAAAACAGAGTGCAGGACGTTCCAACTTTTCTGGAAAAGAAGACACTGTAATTGAGCACCAAGTCTTTTAGGTTTGTAGTACGCCCACATTCAGTTTTCGGTGGTCTTAAACTGGCATTGTATGCATTTTAGTGACCAGGAACGATTCGGAGTTGAAATCACTAAATTCATCTTTTCAGTGTTTTAGATTTTCCCTCAGCTGTTTCCATCAAGAGCTGCCTTAGCCACACAGCCTAATGAAGTAAAAGTCTCATAAATGAACTGTGTGACCCGAGCGCTGAATTGCTGTACATTGATAAAGCACGATGAGTATCCATTGAGAGCCCTTAGTTAAGAGCCACTCGTTGGTGTTTCAGGGCTGATGAGGCCTGTGATAATAAGTCACTGTCTATCTCCCATGGATGGCCATGTACTGTAATTAAAAGATTGCACCGTCTGCGTCTGAGAGAATAACATGATGCATGCTATGACAATCCGTGGTGTCATCTTTTGAGTGGTACTCTTAACACAAAGCAGCTCCCAGCTTTGTGAGAGCTCATTGGGCTATATTTACTGAGTCGACCATAGCAGGAATAAAGGAGACCAGCCCATGTGAATCATCATATTTAGGATGTCAGATCTGAGATGATAGTAAAGCAGTGTATTCTTCTGAGAGATTTCACACGCTTTTAATGTCACCAACAGCTAAACAATTTTAAGCTTAAAAGCTAGTTCAAAAATGTAGTGGTGTAGGGTGGAAAGTTTGTCGATCAACACAACGATTATGCTATACGATTTACTGTTCAAGCCATTTATCAAGCGAGATGTGAGAATTTGCTCCTTTTCACAGTTTCACATCTGTGTGAAATTGATACCTGTGGGTTTTAGATTGTTCGTCAATCAAAACTAGAGCTGGAAACTATTTTAAAGATTATTTGCTTACACAAAAAAAAAGTGAGAAAGTGAAAATTCCAAACACAATTTCCCAGAACCGAAAGGTAAATTGTCACTGCTGTCTGACCACGAGTCCCAAATCCAAAGATATTTACAAAAAACAGAGAAAAGCTGCAAATACTCACATTTGAGAAGCTTGAACCAGCTAATATTAGCACTATCCCAAGGGATGGCAAGTCTGTCAGTCTGTTGTTGGGTCCAAATTGAAATATTCCAATAACTATTGGATGGATTGGTACAAGATTTTTTTTTTTTTTTTTTTTTAAACAAACATTCATGATTCCCAGATGATGTATCTCTATGACTGATCCCTGACTTTTCCTCTAGCCACCACAAGCTTCACATTTGCGGTTTTGAGTAAAAGGTTGAGTTAGAATAAAACTATTGAATGGATTTCCACTTTTGTTGTAGCGCCATCATCAGGTCAAAAATGTAATTTGTCCAATACTTATGTTGGTTTTTGACCAAATACCTGCAAAACTAATGACATGTTGGCATGCTGATGTTAGCATGTAGCTCACAGAGCGGCTAGCGTGGCTGTCGACTCTTAGCCTTGTTTCTTGATAAATTACTTCATCAATTATAAAAATTGTTGACTACTTTTCTGATGTTTGACGAATAGATTAATGGGCAAATCGTTTCAGCACTGAACAAAACAAACAATCTGAAGATGTCACCTTGGGCTCTGGCAATTTTTTTCACTATTTTCTGACATTTTATAAACACAATGTTTCTTAAATGAAAAAAAAGACTTATTGATCATGAAAAAGGCAGCCCCAAAACAAATGATAAATACAGTAAAAAATGACGTACTGGAAATAGATTTGAGCTTGCCTCTTCATAAAGTCAGCAGCCTTGTGCCCAGGCATCTGTTGCTGTAATGTTAAGAGCTCACAGTCAAGTAGTGGGCAATAAAATGAATCATAAAGCCAATGGAAAGAATCGAGGCACAAGATTTTCTTTATGAACTGGCAGAGGCTCCAACATGACACACACTGGCTGTGAGACTGCGTGATATTTTCCTGTATGCTTTATGAACATCCTGCCTTCAGAGCGTCTTGAATACAGGCTTAGTCACCGGCTGTATGGATCGGGAAATGGAGCGACTTTAACCTTGTGAGACTTGAAACACAGATGAGAGTCTCTTAGTGGATACTCAAACCAAAATCCTCTTCATCTCTTTTATATCAATGCTCTTATTAGCCTCATAAAATCATGGGACACACTTCACATGCACCCCCGTTGACATTTCACTCCTCATGTTAATGATAATTCATGGAGCTGACAGCATTGGGAGACCTGTTAATTTATCAGGCATGATTATGAAAAAATGAAATTGTGTAATAGGCGAATAATAAGGGTGTTATGCATAAAACGGGGGAGTGACAGATGACACATTACGAGAGAGTAATCTGATTTCTTAAACAGGTGCTGTGACTCGGCAAAAAACATCAAGAAAATCTCATATCTTTTGTTTAAATCGAAGGTGTGTGCACGTACCTTCGATTTAAACAAAAGATATGAGATCACACATTGGATTACTCATTTACAGTAAGTAATGTTTTAATTCGATAACTCAGCAGGAAAAAACAAACAAAGAGTTCTTGCGATGGGCCAAAATACATGTCTGTTTGTATTGTTTGTCCTGTTTATTTTCCTTGTCTGCGCTGTAGTCTTGTCATGTAAAATAATGTTTTAATTGCAATTTTTGCTCATCTGCAGAGAAAATATTTTCCAGTGGTAGGTGACAGGATTTTGAGAGTGCCTGATGTGTAAAGGCAAATTAGAGACCTGAGAAGGAACTGAGAGGAAATTAAAAGGTCTGGAAAATTTAAACGCTTAGAGCAATGAGTCAGCTGTGACTGGGGATGGCACACCAAAGTGTGGCAAAATTACACATATCATCCAGCGTGCATAATCATCTGCCTTGGAATTTTAATATACTGTGGATGTCACATGGTGCAGATACATAGATGCAGTTCGGGGCTGCTTTCTTGTGTGTGAAAACTACATTTCCACTTGCGAGATATGGTCAAGCACGGCTAAGTGTGCATCAAGGGGGCGAATTGAGGCTCTGCAGCGGTAGGAGAGAAAGAGAGGCATCTAGGGTGCGGAGCTGATTGAAGTGCTGACCTTTTGGTGGAATTGTGTAAAGAGGGGGCCTGCAGACTCTCAGTCAGCTGCCAGATACTGCATCCAGACTGGTAGTAGGAGTAGGGCCCTGACACCAGCCTCCCACCACTCTGCCCTGTTTGTGTCATCCATCCCTCCATTCTTACAGCCTTCCATTCCACACAAACACCCACCCACCCACCAAACACACACACACACGCACGCACACACACACAGCCAGGCACCGCCGCAAACACTCACCCAGACGCAAACATCCACACAAACACAAACATATTTCAGCTTGTGCCAGCTAGGTAACATTTCTACAAATAGCAGTGTGGGCATTTGGGAGAATATCGCAAAGCCGCAAACACAGCCTGCTGTAGGGGTGAGATAATCAGCTTTGTGGTAACAGCAAATGGCCCCTGAGTGGCAAGGCAGGTAATCATTGCACTGAGTGTTTTTGTGGGAGACGGGGAGAGTGCTTTTCCGTCCTCATGCGTGTGTCTATGCATATTCACACTGAAATGAGCAGCCAATTCAAAGACATGTAGGTAAAAAAAAAAAGCATCATTATACTCACCTATAAGCTTAATTACCATGTATACACCTATGGATGGTGTGGTTCTACCACCTACGCTGACTCCACACCAAAATAACAACACAAAAAACAACTCGAAATAAATATACATTTATGCAGACGTGAAACATGAAGCTGTTCTTGTTTGGGACATATTGTCTTGTGAACCTGTGCCATACCGGCACAACACTAAAGAGACACAAAAAGGTCTCTGTTGTGTTTAAAGCTGCTCTTCCACTTCCTAGATTTACATAAGCGGAGAAAAAAAAAGCTGCAGATTTGCTTAAATCATGCTTGGAGTTATTCCATATCCCCGGTCTGTTTCCAGTTTTGCAGCGCTTTGATGATCTTTACTCAATTACACATTACCAAAGAAAAACATCCTCTCTTCCTTTTTATTGTAAATTCAAGGCTCTAATTAGCAGATTTGAGTGGTTTCATGCACATTTTACAACAATATGCATAAATGAAAACTAAAGGAAGCGATAGCTGTCAACAGAAGGTAATGCAAGCGGAATTAAATCTTCCCTTGAAGAACAGATTGAATAAAGAAAATGAGTGATGGTTAGGTTGTGGGTGTATGTGCATGTGTGTGAGCATATGAAGATGACACGAGGCTGACTTTGGCCGGGACAGATGTGTAAAATATTCCCCCGGATCTACTGACAATGGGGACTGTGGCTATTTGGCATTCCAACTAGAGGTGTCGCATGTGAGATCGTTCAGAGGAGTACATCAGCAGGGTGGGACCCAACAGGGTACAGTTCAGCGTGAGTAGGCATGTATGCCTGTGCATTTTTACAAGCAATGTTTTAGAGACAAAGATGGTGCAGATAGAAAGGGGAGATTTCAAGAGAAGTGTCATAACATAGGGTAAGACAAGGTCAAACCAGACACACATGCATGCTGGTGCTGTTCAAGGAAGTGTGATGAGAGCAGCTTGGCCTTTCATGCCCCTGCTGACAGTATGCACAGATCTATGTTTAGATCTATGAGGCTGAACAGGCTCACTTCAGTATGGCTTTACATTTCTCAGAAGGAGGTCTCTACCCAAATTACCAGCAAAACGGAAAATAGCACAGGATGCTGAGCTGCATGCTTTAAATCTGATAGCTCTACATCTGGGATCCCAAACAGGGGTTGTCGGGGATCTTGTACCCCAAAGGGTACCTCTGCAGTTGCTTGGGGTTGGAACGACTGTGGAGTTTATAAAAACTATATCCCTATTTTGAGTCAGCTATGACACTTGAATGCTATTTTTTAGAGTGCAACAGTTAAACAGTTAAAATAGTTAGATAAAAGCAATGGATAGCTTAAAGTAAAGGATAAATGGTTGAAATAAATACAAAGTGTCGATGAAGGGGTATTTGAGTTCATCTGACAAATAAAAAGGTTGGGAAACACTGCTGTACATGATCTGGAAACCCAATCATCACATAGTGATTAATCCCCATGACAGACAGGTGGTACACTTGCCACTTATGTAGCAGTTCATGTTAGTCATGATACACCCCACGCCCCCGGCAGGAGGGCCACCTGAGCTGACAGCTGTGAACCAAAGCTAACAGTAGCACCAGCTGAATGCCGCTAATCCTGGCTCAGACACTTGACTCTTCCCAAACAAGGGACCAAACTCTGATCCCTCAGTGCAGATGACGTCTGATTGCTCCACTGTCCTTTTGCAGGGTTAGTCATCCCTTGGATGGTCGCAATTTTCCTGTCCTAGAGACCGTGCACTCTTTCCTTATGTGTTCAGATTACTCACTCCCATGTGATCAGCCCATGTGGCCCAGGGTGTGTTTTTCTGCCTCTTGGGACTCTTTCACACACATTTTCTTGTGGACTGCCTTTAGGTGGGTTAAACTGCTCTGCCCCTATTTCCAAAACACCTACTGGATGTGCCTGGGCACGTGAGGATGCGTTTACACATGAGAGCACATGAACACACACACTCATCATGAAAGTGCAGTCGGTTATTTGTTGCCCTTTTAATTGCATGGTTAGCACAGGTGAGGACCCTGTCATGTGCCTGTGTGTGTGTGTGTGTGTGTGTGTGTGTGTGTGTACATACTCAACCACAACATGCCAAAAGAGGAATTGAGACAGAGTGTAAATAACACCAGAGGAGCACCTCCGGGTTGCCTTTCCTTCCTCTTGAGCTGTGTTGAAACACTCGTGTCATGGTATCTGTTCTGCCACCTGTGCTGAAAATTTCCAACTGACACAGACTTTCTTAAAATCTCAGTGACGACGTCACAATTCCTGAGAAAATATTAAAGTAATTGCATCCATTACGATGTTACACAAAGATACTTGACTTCATTCATATACAGCACAGTGATGACACTCTCCGAGGGTGGCCAGCTTGTGGCATTATGTAAAGAAGGGTGCTCTGTTGAGTCACACATAAATTAGGTTAAAAAAGGACAACTTTATTTTTTGAGTACTACTCTTTGTGCCTATACAAATTTGTCTGGTGGCAAACAGTAACCATAGTTGAATATATATCATTGCTAGTGCGATGTGAAAATCACTTATTTACATATGAAAAACAGCTTCCTCCGAAATGTCGATAGGCGATCACTGTAAGCACCAAATTCTGTGCTTGCTCATCAACATATCATATGCACTGTCATTCAAAAGAAGAAATTTGGGGAGCAGAACACACCACCGCATGTTGTCATGTCATGCTGTATATTGTCTCTATACTTTTATTTACTTATTTTTATATCTGGACATCTCAAACCGTTCATGTGAAGCCTAAACACAGAAATCATATTACATTTGGCACACTTTACTAGATGACTGGTGTAAATGTGCTCCCCTTTAACCTTCATCAGTCCGGCTGATCCCTCTGTGCTGGGTGACGCTTGCTGCTGTCCCCAGAGTGACTGACAACTTGTTGTGGCTTCATAGTCACAAGCGTCCTCGCTGAGGCACCATAGGAAAATATGCCAAGCTAGTTTCCACCTAGGACACTCAAAGCAGGCAGAAATAATTCCCTTAACACGCACGGATCAGCTCTGACACACGAGGCCTGGATTCCAGGGCTGCTGCCTCATGCACCCATGGGTGGGGTTGAGGGTCAAAAGAACCTATAATGGTCAACGAGTGATGGTGTACAAACAATATATATGAGATTACTTTTATGTCTGCATGGCTCCTGTTAAGAACATTAATGAATAGTGTCATAATGATCCAATTTGTCTCCCAGGGACTTTTATCTTATAAAAGCACCATTTCTTTTCAACAGTAGGGTGTAGATGACATGTAATTTTTGACATATGACAGGTAATATTCTGTATACTGTTGCTGTCTTCTCTACCAAATGAGGAAATGCCCATGTAGATTCCCACTAACCCCCTGCTGGATTCCTCTTTCTGCTCCACCTTTCTCCATTGTCTCCCCCCTTGATCCCTCTATCTCTTCCACTTTGGATTTTCCTGTCACACAGCATCTGGGGCAGCAAAGCGATGACGCAAATCAAACGTCCACAGGATAGCATTACACACAGGGTCTGCAATTCTGCTTTTGACTGCTGTGTTGTAACATTGTACATCCATGTAGCAAATAGCTTTTTTTTTGCATGAGCGTGTGTTTCACACGAGTTCAGCCCAGGCCAGACATCCTCTGAATGCAGCTACTGACTGATTCCACACGTGGAGGCTTAGGGGGCGGGGTTGTTCCATGACTCTAAATAGAAAGCCAAAGCACCTTTTGAAAGAGCTCTGAAAAGGTCAGATAGATGGATTCCAGTATAGAAGCACCTATACATACAGTAAGTATTTATGGTCATAATGTTAAATCAGCATGTAGCCTTCAAAGATTCAGAAAATACTAATTTAATGGAAAAGTCACTTTTTTTTCACACTTTTTCACACAGTTTTTGTACGGATTAAACTAATTAGATGTAACATGTTAATTTACTATATTTAGACGTGCTGGTAGGCAGATTTTGTTAACTTTGGACAGAGCCAGGCTAGCTGTTTCCCACTGTTTCCAGTCTTTGGGCTAAGCTAAGATAACTGGCCTATGGTGGTAGCTTCATGTGGAGATACATGACATACATGAGAATGGCCTCAGTCTTCTCAGCTAACTCGTCAAGAAAATGTCAAACTATTCCTTTAAGAGTGAGAGATGAATTCCAAATGAGTGGTTTAATATCCATTTTTAAATGCAGTTACTTTAACAACATTTGTGCTACATGCCCATACAGACACCACTAATCTGCACAAACAAACTACTAACTGAGCAAATTGTCATAAGAAAATACACTTAAATACAATTTGTATTTTTTTTATTTATTTACATTACATTACAAAACATGCCATTCAGTATGTTGATTTAACACTGTATGACTAACCATCTAGTGAATTATTAGTATACTGTCTGCTAACAATTCAGGAGCCAACAATCACATTGACTGTTGTTGACATCAGAGTGAACATTAACAATAAAAGTGTCAGGAAGTTGGAGGGAAGCAAGCCAGTAAATCCGTTGGTATTGTCAGTGGCAATGAGTCAAACTCTTGTGAAATGTGAATGATCTCAACAAAGATCATATAGGTCCTTTTCAAAGAGCCATGATAATACTGATTACCTTTATCATATCTGGATTGAGACTTAATTTCCTACTTTGATTAGCACGCTGAACAGCTTGAGTGGAAAAAATCTTAGAATACTGTACATGAGCTGTAACACATGACAGACGTTTCCCATCCACAGAGGTCAGAGATTGAATTAACCTGATCTGCTGATGACATTTCCTGACAAAACATTTTACTTTGTGATGACACACTATCCCACCAGTGAATTACTGCCACCACCCCCGTTGGTAGTCTCAAATTACCAGCTAAACTTGGCACATCACAGCCAGCCCTCCAAGAAATGTGTCTGATTATATAAAAACTTCATCCACATTCTTGCTTCTCTGTGACAAACACTGGCGAATGCTTAATAAACACATCCTTAACAAGCAGTCAACACCAGACATGTCAGCTGGCACAGTATAAATAGGCACAACTGACTAATTAACCATGAATTCATAGTTGGCCGACTGGCTGTATCAAGTAACATCAAACAGAAAGAATAGACATGACTAAACATAGACAAGACCAAAGCCTGCATGTTCACCATCTTGGTTTAGCATATCAGCAAGCTACCATTTGCTAATTAGCGCTAAATATAAAGTACAGCTTAGGCTGATGGGAATGTCATTAGGTTTGCAGGTATTTGGCCATAAACTAAAGTACTGGACAAATGTAAATTTTGACCTGATGCTAGTAGAAAAGTTAAGGGAACTTTAACCATGTTATTACAATTCATCTTGAGGGCGAAGTGAATGTTTGTACCAAATTTCATGGCAATCCATTCATTAGTTGTCAAGACATTTCACTCAAAAGCACACGTGTCAACCTCATGGTGGTTTTAGAGGAAAAGTCAGAGGATCACCAAAGTCATTAGGATTCATCCTCTGGGAAACATGAATGTCTGTACAAAATAGTAAGGCAATTCATCCAACAGTTGTTGAGATATTGTAGTCTGGGCCCAAAAATATGGAAATATGTGGTATGTGTGTTAAGAGTACCAAGGATTTCACAGCTTGTTTATCATGTTAATGACATTAGAAATGAATGGTTATAAATGACTTTGCTGTTTTGTACTGGCTTGCCTTGAAGAAGAAGAAAACCCCAAAACAGTAGTATCACAAATATCTAATCATGAGAGTCATGTGGTTAAAAGTCATCGTTTATAATGCTGAAACATGAATTCAGTTGCCTGAATGAAGCTCTCAACAGCCATGGGTTGTCATCATTTCCTGTGTTTTTTATATATATATATATATATATTTGATAATGACAGTTTGTGATATGTGCTTGAGAGTAACAGGATACCCATGGTGTCGTAGGTGGAGCTGTCACGGCAGAACAAATGCTGCCTTGTTTGTGGACAGGGTTAAATTGAAGCCTTGCCTTTGATCGTTAGTTACATAGATACAGGGGGTCAGGGCAGCCTTTCCTGTGTGACTCACTTTTGCTTCACAGTATTCCACCCATACACAGTAAATATTTAACTACACGTAATTGGTGGCATTCTGTTTTTAGTATCCAAGTGCACCTCTTCTCCGAAATGACGGTGGCATTTTCAATTTTTTTTACAAGTGCTGGGAAAGTGGCGGGCTGGGGAACGCAGCATCATTTGCATGTTATTGTTAGCATTTTTCAGAAGAAATCCTGAATGGAGGTTTCCCTGATTGAAAACAGTTACGGAGCATATTTAAAATTTCAGGCCTACAGTTAAGAGATAGTCGTCTGCTAGAGAGCAATCAGCATAAAGTACAATGAACTCTCTTTTATGGAATTACTGCTGTTATCAAGAAGCACAAACAGAGAGATGGCAAAGAAGAGGAAAAGGGGAGAGGGGGGGCCGGCAAAGCCTGGAAAGTTGGAGGAGGAGGGGGTGGAAAAAAGAGAGCAAAGGGGGAGAGTGGGGAAAAGAGGGAGGGAGAGAAAATGTGATTTGGCCAGAGAGAGAAGGGGGCGGCAGAGCCAGAGGGAGACGGGAATGGATGACGTCGTCAGTGGGGACGGAGTGCTATTTTAAGAATGTGATAGGGAGATGGCCACTGCGCACTGCTCTGGGCTGACGTCACAGATGAGATCAACTCTCTGCACGACCTGCCAGCCTGATCATGTGACCTGTAACGACCTTCGCTATCAGTGATTAGATTACTGCATGTCAACTGCGGAGCAATGACCAGCTGTAGGGAGCAGAGACACTGCTGCAAAGAAAACAACAGCAGAAAGTAAAAGAGAGCAAAAATAGAAAGAATAAGAATAAGTGCGGGGGTAAATGGAAACTAATTAAGCAAGAGAGTGAGTGCAAAGACCAAGGGTGGAGAACAGAAAGACAACAGGAGAGATATAAAACAGAAGAGCACCAGCCAAGATTGAATTAGCCTGCAGCTTCGGCTACCCCTAAGCCTAGGATGGAGGAGGATTAGTGGGCAGGGATTCTGGAGTGTGTGTGGGTGTGTGTGGAAGTATTCAACCGTGTGGGAGGAGAGCAGGGCGATTTGGCAAGTTCCAAACTTGCTTGCACCAACAAAGGAAATGCCTGCATCTGGTATTCATCACTGTGTACTGTACACACACACACACACACACACAAACACACACATTCACTGCTATTATCTCCTATCTGTTTTCTTTCAGTGTAAAAGTGCTGGGAGTACTGGTGCACATCATAACATGCTGCTCTTAAACTGATTTGGTGTCCCCTCTACACACGCTGACCTCAAAAGAGCAAATTTTTTTTACAACTGATACTACTCAGTGAATGGGTAGAGCCATTGCAAAACTCATATTTTTGTTTTACCAGAAGTAATATGCAAGAAGTCCATTCTGCATTGCCAAAACCACCTACCCAGCCACCCACACTTCCTGCCCTGAGTCTCTCTCTCTCTCCTCCACTCTCTCTCACTCCTATTTTCTCCAGTCTCTCTCTCTCTCTCACTCGTTCTGCTCTGTTCTATTTTATGCACTCCACGCTGACACCTAACCTTTGTCGGACCACCAGTCCCTCTGGCGCTACGCCGTGGGCTGTCAAACAGACAAATAAACAAACAGATAGAGCTAACACCCTCCCAGCTTGGCCGAGTTTCACAGCTATAAAGGTTCTTATCGTGCCCGGCTTGTGTCCTGTGGGTGGATTTCATTAGCTTATTTAGCACATTCAGCCCAGTTCCAGGCTGAGTCCTATTGTGGGCCTTTTAGTGTGAACAGACCGACTCTGCAAAAGGCAGCAATTATCAGGTCCACTTTGTGGGGGTGTCGAATTTACACCATTTGGATTCGGCTGTGCAGTAAGTGGTTGACAGGCCTGGATCTGGGGTCTGGGAGTAAAGTGCACCACAACTAGTATCGCGCAGCGTCACGACACAAGAGAGACTGTGAACAAGACAAATGGTTTGCCGCACACAGACAGAATATGGAACGGAGTGTGAAGTATCCTGTTACAAACGTGATAGGCTAAGCCTTAACAGTACATCGTATTCTCACAGGATTCATGTAGAGGCTCAAATCACAGTGTGCTGATTCACATTACTATGCTACTACAGGCCAATGGTATTATAAATATTGCATTAAGAAATAGTTTGACATTTTGGGGAATACACTTATTTGCTTTCTTGCCAAAAGTTAGATGAGAAGCACTATGTATTATATATTATGCACTCTAAATATGAAGTATAGTGTTTTGTACATTCTTTAAGTCAACAAGATATAATGTTTTAATTAGGGAGCTTTAGAGGTGCTGGTAGGTGTGTATTCTATATTCTGTATTCCTATCTTTGGACAGAGCAGGCTAGCTGTTCCTGCTGCTTCCACTCTGTATGCTAAGCTAAGCTAACCATCTCCTGGCTACAGCTTCATACTTAATGGACATGAGAGTGGTATCGATATTCTCATCTAACTCTCGGCAAGGGAACGAACACACATATTTTTGACATTTTCACACTTTTCCTTTAACCAAACAAACAAGTCAGGGAACAAACTAGTCCAACTATGCTACACTTACAAAAAGAGAGACGAGTATTACATAATTTAGTCACTGTCCAGAACAGGTGTGGAAGTCGATAGAATCACATTGTTCAACACACTACTTGTATCAAAACATTCACATGCCATGATGTGAGAAATGGCATTCTGATTACATACTTTGTACACAAAGTATGTCTCATCAACTTTACCTGCTGCTTGGGACTGTGTTGACTAAGGGTGGAGTGGCTAAATGTTCTAAATGTTTTATAGAAACAAAACACAAACAGTACATAATCTTACTCATCACTGTACACACACACACACACACACACACACAGCCATATGCTGAATGTGTGCCATCTATAGAGAATGAATACAGCGAGCTTGATTGTGAAATGCTTGGACTGTATCCAGTGTACCTCTAGCCACTGTTCAATCCACAGGTGATGTTGCGTCTAGTCATCACTCACTCAGCAACTGGAAAACATAAACTTTACAGAATGTACCCAAGTTGATGTTGTGATTCACTGATCATTGATCATTAACCACGACATATGTAATCCGTAAGATGAAGTATCCGCTTCCCGAAAAGTTTCCAATGAAAAGTTTTCTGGGCAGAAGTCAGGGGAATGTCGTGACTCGCAATACTGGAAATGGGGGTCTGGTTGAAATGTCCCTGGCTTGGATGTTCAGAAGTTACTGTAAGCTGTGACTGTGACTAAATCATAGTCTGATGTGACACTTTCTTTTCTTGTCCCCTGTCATTGCACGTTTTGCACATTTTCTCTCTCTTTCTTTCTCAGGCTCTGACACTCTCTCTGGCACGTTGTCTGCTTTAGTGTGTAAAACCGTAGAGCTCGGGATGTGTCATCAATCATCTGTGCTGTGAGCCGGGAGGGCGAGCGAGCAGCACTTCAAACAGAGCTGCTTCTGCAGGTGTGGGATCAGGGGCCCTGTTCACACTGAAACCCTTCGTACTCCCACTCAAGTCCTCACCCCTGATGACTCTGTTTTTTTCACCCTGCACTGTATCTTGGGTCCTTTTGAACTCAATCCCAAAATTTAGCCCTTATTCCACTCCACATTTGCCACTACTATGACCAGATTTCTTCAAACTATGGATACGTGTGGTATAGGAGGTTCTGCGTCATTCAGGTCAAAGCAAAAGCCAATTACTATTACATTTGCTGATTGCCAAAGACTTTGTGACGAAAAGTGGCATTATGAAACAAAACAGTCATTTGGAAAACCGGCATTGTGAAATACGAACAGATGTTGAAAAAAGGACATTTTGAAATATAAATAATTGGAATTGGAATATTTTGTCTGTATTTATTTATTTGATTATTTATTTCATAATGTCTTATTTATGTCTTTAATATTGAACACTTATACACACGCACAAAGAGGATTTCCAACAAAAATCCGAAAAAACCATTGTGTCTTAAGAAATGTGTCACAATTCTTACTTTGAACTCACTTATTTTGGTATGCATTGACCACTATGTCCTCCCTAACATACACTCTCACACACACACACACACACTCACAAATCTGTCACATCTCTTGCCACGTAGCCTAGTGTCCCCTTTATCGCTCACTACCAGTAACATGTTCCCTGTATTTATGAATCTTGTTGAATGTCTCTTAGTTTGAAAAGGGCTCTACAATCACAATTCAATATCATTCACCAGCCTGGCCCGTACAGACCATTCAAATGGCTGAACATCCACATAATTCAGAAACTTTATCCACTTACAGTAACAGGCACTTAGGCTGTAGTCAATACCATCTCAAAAATAACATGTAAATCAAATTAAAGACACATAAAGATCTGGGTCTTGTTTAGTCAAAGGCCTGGGTAGGCGTAGGGCCGTCCAAATCAATACCAGCACCCCAAGAAGAATGGACATCACATCTTTGGATATTTGCATCATTTATTTGAGTTTCCATCAGAATCACAATGGGACAAATATTGTACCAACACACACCATGCAACCAAAACCAAAACCCAAAACACAGAAACGTACAGTGCTTTTCGTTTGAGTACATGTGCCCAATTATTTTAGAGCCACCCTCGCATCTATCAGAAAGCGAGACACTCCTTGTATGATCAGTTTTACAAGTATTTATTCACACCGTTTGTATCAGCATGCAAGGTATGCAAGCATCTTTATGTGTCAGCTTCCTGTGGTAGTGTTGTGAGCGTTGGCTGGCGAGGTGTGTCTGTCCCACTCACAGCCACTCAACGTGAATCAGGGGGAAATGGTGGCAGGAGAGCAACAGCAGCAGGCTGAGCACGTCGGGCCTGGTTCATTTTTCTCCCGAGGCAGAGGGCGGCCCACTGGTGACTTTGATGGATAGGAATGCTGCTCACCCACACACGCCCACACATGTCCCACACACTCAGTCTCTCACACAACAACTCATGCGTTGTCGCTCGAACATGGACACGCATACACAAACTCGTAGACGGGTACAAACACACACACACACACAATCGCACACAGGCTGCTCTGTCCCACCAGATCTGATATCCAATGTGAAATGTTTACGACCCGCCCACACGGCCTTCCTCCCTTGTCAATAAACTCTTCCCAGAAGTATGTGTGATGCATTATCATGTAGCTGCATGTGGGGGTTGCTCTTGAATCCTCCATCACAGGCTTACCCATGTGCATCCTACTGCACCATGCAGCACCCAGTGAAAAACATTTGGCTTTTAGGCTGCATGATGATAAATTTGTGCATTAACGCAATTCTTTTACTTAATCACATTGTGATTTGTCCCATTAGTACAGATAGAATGAGGGGACATACTGTCCTAGCTACTGCGGATTAAAACAAATGACATACTGAAAGGAGGTCTCTACCCAAAATACCTAAAAACATATCTACTCCGCTAAAGAATGAGAAACCGCCAGTTTACAAGACAATGTATTACATGTAGCGAGAGTTGCACCTTTGTCAGAAAACACAACAGATTGTCAGCTCATCTACAAGGCCTAATTCGGGCAAACGGTGTCAGAGTGTTCTGCATGACCTGAGCTGTGTTGACAGCCAGACCTGCTGACGAGCACAGCCAAGCCGTCTCATGGCTGAAAGAAGAACTTGACTCTCAAGCGGACAGGATGACAAACATGGATGCACATTTAGCTTCCGCTCTGCGCTTTAAAATCTCGTACACACCGATCCCGTAATGTGCTGCTGCCAGCGTGACAAGCGTCAAAACATGCTACGGAGCGAGCTGATTCAAAAGCACGGCGTTTGACTCGAACAAAGGGTTGCGTTTCAAGTAGAGGAGGGAGTTTAAGCAACTCCTTTCACTTTGTTCCACTGAGTCAGCATCTCCCTGAGAGAAAGAAAGAGATGGGAGACAGATAAAGAGAGAGAGGGAGCAGTTGGGGCTGGGCAAAGACAGGCACCTTTGTCTGCTCGTGGAGTCTCTGGGAGATGTTTCTTTTGAACACACTCAAGCTTTCTCTATGTCACACACACACGAGGATGATTCAGATCTCAGACGGTGTGATAATATGCTGGTGGGCCACAGCTCCCCCTGCACAGTGGGGGAGGCTCTTCTAGTAGTAATTTTATTTATTTGACAAATGCCCATAAAAATTCCCCAACACGGTGCTATCAGAGGTGTAGTTCCTCAAATACAGGAGTGAATCCTGCCAGTAAAGTTTTTGTTTATTGGTGTACTTGCCTTCGTATCCAGGGAGCTTGTAAACCTGCCCTGTTGCCCAGCGACATTTTTGTCTGTGTTGTCAAAGACTGGCAACACCCCTGATATCGCCATTCGTTTCATTAACTTTTTGTTAAGGTGGTAGACCACAGGCTGCTGGTGTTTTGTTTCTCTTTAGGTATCTGCCACCATTAAAAGCCGCCCCTGCTGTCCACAGAGCCGCGGCATACACACACTTGGACATCTTTATCTGTTGCGGTTTTGCGTAGGCACATTCTTTCCCACCGGCGAGAACACGTTGGACATGGAGGCAGTTACAGCGATGCAAGGCCACCTTAAATCACATGCTGACATAACAAGAACACTACTCTCCACCCATATCCGAGAAGAGTCTGTTAAGAGGTTTCTCACCTTCTCTACTGCACTCTTATTATCACGAAAGACGCCGGTGTACTAACAACACGCCGAGGTATCTTAGGACACAACTGCAGCTCCTTATTGGCCAGGAGTCCAGAGACCTGGTGCGTAACGTCTCGCGCTGGACACGCACGGGCCTGCCAGAGAATTTACAGAAAAGACCCTGTGGATATTCAAGTGTGGATTTACCTAAGAGTTTTTTTAATTTTTTATTTCTATCACTGTTTGGGTTTAATTTACATGCCAAAGCTGGGGGAACAGACTGGAACTCAGCAGACTTCAGCGCGAAGCTTTACAGTTTTCGCCATAATACTTGGTAAGTAGGTGCTCCTTAATATCAAGTCCAAGCTGTAACTCTGCCATTTGAGCATTCTAGCATGTTTATCAGTGACGTTGACGCCTTAAGCACGTTTAACATCTTGTGTTGGTATGTGAGAAATTGATTGGAGACAAGTAGTCAATCGCGGATCGATAAAAGCATGTTGTGTAGTGATTGGATGAGCCACCTTCCATGTAAATTCTGTGGACATGATTAACTTAATAAGGTCGGTATCGACGACAGGAGGATGAATGATAATTAGTAGCAAACAGCAAGTCGTTGCTGATGTTGTCTGTTTAGAAGCACAATGACAACCTTATTAAATGATACTGTAGCAGTGACAGCCATGCTAAGAGTATAATAAGCACATTTTATGATTGCGCCTAAAACAAATACAAGTGAATTCATATTTTTGCTAGGTAGATGCTTGCTGTAAAGTCCGAACTGAATGACACCAGCAGCTAAACTATGAATCAAGTTCATGCAGTGCAAGTTTGGATTGTCAGTTTTTTTTCCTGGGCCACTGGGTGGCGACCGAGTATCTTCTCTTTAGAGTATGTTAAAGCCCCCTGCTTGGGTTGGAAGAATCTGAAGGGGTGAGCTCACTCAGTGAAGATGCCTGTATGGTGTTTTAAACATTCCCAATCTGCCCCTCTGTGTGCTTAGTTTTGTTGTTGACCAGACATGTATGAGTCACATTGGACTGGAAAACATGGACGCGTGCAGCACCACTACTGCATTTAGTCAATTTTCAAGTCATATTCAGTAAATGTGATTTGCTTTTACACACTGTCCTCTATCTGTTGCTGGCATTTGTGCTGTGTAGGTTTATATTTCGAGTTAACCGGCATCCTTCTTCCTGAAGAGGATCCCCAGTCAAATGTGTAATTTGCATAGGCCTACTATTCGCGATCACTTCAATGGTTTCTGCATGCTGCGGGGGGAAAGGATGGCGTCAGCACTATTAATGCCATTACAGCCCATCTGATAACGTAGATTTACCGGTGTAGAGTGCAACCCCTGGTCTTTATACCAAGTGTTAAAAATAGCTGCTGATTACAAGGCTCAAACTCTATTTGGTTTAATGTTTATATCCAGTAACGTAAAAGTCTAATCAAACTTGCAATAATTATGGCGATTCCTTTGAGCCACTAATCTAAATTTAGCCTACATGTAGACTGTGGTGCTGTTGTGTAGGCCTACTTGTTGTTTAAATGGTGAATTATATTTTGAGCCTGCTGTACACTTCCCACACAGGAGGACCCTCAAATACACTGCATTTTTTTTTTTAGAGATGTGACTTGGCACAGATTAAAACTGTCTCTTTGTGTGGGGAGATAGCAGGTCAGCTGGGCAGTTAGTTCTTATAGATACACGTTGTAAACACAGTACTACTACACAGTAGTAGTAGTAGAAGTTAGTATAAGTAAACAATTCGTAATTTTAATTGAGTTCTCCTCAAATGATTGAGGAGAGGAGCACGGACCTCAGTTTAAGAGCTGTAGGCTACTGTGGTATTGGCACGTATTTTGTTATGTGCTGTAATTTATTATGAATGGCCTAAACTCGCCTGCCCTCCACGTGGTTGTGGATCTCTTCTTGCTATTGGCTGAGACCAGCAGCGTCCTGAAGGAGCTCTCCTGTGATTGGCCGGGCTGCCTCGCGGCTGAGGGCGTATTTTATCGATGGTGGAAGTGGGATACTGTGTGACACTGTTCATTGTCGATATTCAACTGGAGCTGCCGTGGGTATGAGTGCGCAGCGGAGAGCCTCTCACCACTAGCCGTATGAGGCTTTGCAGCTTACGGACCGTGTGTTTTCTCAGTTAAAGCTTGCAAAAACTTACAAAACACCGAGAGGAACTTATATTCTTTTTTATTAGACCTGCCGGTTTTTGTTTTAAAGGTAACCGCCTGCGTAAATGAGCGCCCATGGCATGTTTTGCTGACATACTTGCGTTTCTGCCGGGCGTTTGCCCATCTATGTAGCATTTAGGAAGACGTTTGCTTGCACGCTGGAAAGGGCAACAAAGAAAAAGATCAAACAAAGAGAAAAGCGAGCCTCATGTAGTTGACTTTCCTGGGGGGATATTCTCATGATATCGACCAGAGAGAAGACGGACTGGGTTTTATTCTGACTCTCGGGAGAGCGAGAGAAAGGAGGCACCGAGAGATAGCGAGAGAAAGCTCTCTGAATGCTGCCTTTGATTTGCAAGCAGAACACGGGACGGTAGCCGAAGCGACGGATCTGCTTCACCATCCTCCCCACCCTCTTCATCACCGGCTCTGCTCGTCTTGTCTCCCCCTTCTCTGACCACAGGTTATCGGATGGACCAGCATCCCAGCGCCCGGAGCTGCACCAGTCGCGGGGCTTCGTCCTGCGAGGCCGTCCCGACTGAGCCCTCCATGAATCTGTACATCCACTCCACCACCGGCACACGCTTCGAGCTCTCCCTGCCCTTGGAGGAGACCGTGGAGGGACTGAAGAGGAGGCTGTCGCAAAAACTCAAAGTACCAAAAGAGAGACTCGCTCTGCTACACAAAGAAACGTGAGTAAACCTGATATAAGCATTACTGAAATATGTTTAGGCTACTAGAAGTGTTGCAGTCTTTCTATAGGCTACATGGGGAACAACCGTGTAAACATGAATTTACTCTTTTGTCCTAAAAGGCCAACATGTATCTGTACACTGACCTCTTGAGCCGTAATGTGTAGGCTACTCCGCAGTTTAAACGTGCGCATAAAGTGAGATTATGTGCATGCACCCTCCGGGCCTGCAGTGATATGTTTTAATCTATACTTTGGATTTATGCGTGGCTGAGCTAAGCTCTCGGGAGCTTTAAAGACAACCTTGGCTGCTTTGGTCATCAATACATTCAAGGAAACTACTGACCATCAGGACGCACGGTATTGGAATTACGCATAGGGGACGCACCGGTCACTGGAACAGTATTGATGAGGACTTGCAATGCAGACTTGCATTGATTCATGCCTCCTTCATTATAAATACCGAAACCTGATTGAATTGATAATGCTGTGTGAATCAAACATGCTAAACATTGATGAGTAAAGTCACACGGACTTGGTAGCCTGCAATTTGAAGGCATACATATTGTTCGTCTTTGACAAGTTACTGTATAATGGAAGGTGGATGCATCCTGTAGTAGGATGTGGATGTAAGTGTGTTATATGGTAATAGCCAGTAGCTGTGGAGGCAGAATAACTCCTTAATGGTGTCAGTGGACTTCTTGGTGTGCGGTATGTCTGGTCAGTCTCTCAAGCTCTCATAAAATGCTGCTATAGTAGCACATTGGGGCAGCACTGCATGGGCGAGGGATTAGTCAAAACCTTTATTATTTAAAACGAACCGCAACCTACAGTATTAGGCAGTTCCCAGATGAATCAGGCCCAGGTTAAATGAGCTAACAACAGTGCAGGCGTGTTATGTAAAAAACAGAAGAGAGGCTTTAGTACATGCAGTCCAGCATTGTTTTTCTGCCCCCGACCCCTCCCTCCCATTGTAATCACCCAATAAATCACACCATCCTTTAAAACCTGAAACCCCCTTTTTAATCCCCTCATGCTCCTCAAACTGTAGACCTACAGCAAGTCAGTGCTGAGGGCCTTTGTTCAGCTGCATGGGGTGAGATTTGGGTCATGCCCGTACAGCAGGCTGTCCTAAACATCCTTGACTAAACTAAAGGGGGCTGCGAGTCAGGCACTTGGTGTGTGAGTGGTTTTAGTGCGTTTAGTGCGTGACTTCTCCTCATTGTGGAGCAGACAGTCCTGCTCTGCACCAAACATTAAATAGTAAAGTCCTGGAAATGTATTATGTATCACTTTCTGTAGGATTGCAGCGATAGCTATCATAATAGTTTATGGTTCAACTGAGAACAATAGTCTCGCAATGTCAATAATAGCTACTTGTCATACTGTTTATCTTTTCCTATTACTGCTAAAAAGATTGCAGTTTTGGTTTCAGCGTGGAGTTTCTGCTCCTCATTTGTACAACTCAGGATGCCAAAAGAAAACACTTACCTCCACTTAGGCAAGTGGCAGTGGTGCCAGATATCCACTGCGAGCAGTTGTCAAGCTCCACTATAGCCGAAATTGAAATATGACAGCCCAATCAATAACTCTCTTTCATGGAGCTTTTCACCCACGGCTCTTTTCCAAACTAGTTTTGAAGTCTGTCTGCCCCCCCTGGCTGAAGGGTGTTTGTGCGTCTGAAGAGAGAAGATGTTGTCAGCACAGTCTAATTATCTTGTTCTCTCTAACCCTGCAGGCGACTAAGTTCAGGCAAACTCCAGGATCTAGGCATCTCTGATGGGAGCAAGTTAACACTTGTACCAACAGTTGAAGCAGGATTAATGGTAAGGCTCGCCTGACTGTGTTTTTGTTTTAGTTTGCAGTCCAAATATAAATAGGAAAGATTCTACATTGGCATTTGTGCATATTAATTACTTCACATAATTGATGACAGCTCATTTTTAGTCCATTAAAACAGGTTTTTAAAAATATTTTTTTCCTCTCTTTGCAGTCTCAAGCATCAAGACCAGAGCAGTCTGTAATGCAAGCCTTGGAGAGCCTAACAGAAACTCAGGTAAGGAACTATTTCTCTGTGTTGACCCTGAAATAATATGGATTTAGCAAACTTAGTATCCTACCATGGTTGCAATCTAAACTGAGCTTCGGGGCTTTTGTGTGTATGTGTTTGCATGGGGGATATGGGAGGTTGTAGCTCTGGGTAAGTCCAGAGCAACACCCAGATATGACAGATACAGAGAGAAAGATGAGATGAGATGAGCGGGCTGCACAAGCACAAGCCTCTTTGCTTGTTTAATCTCAGCCTCTTAAACAAGCCAAGCTAGACATCCAGTGTGAGCTGTTAGGATATAATAAGCAGCAACACCCTCCTGTATCCTAGTAACATCTGTGATATTGTGTGTGTGTGTATGTGCATGCACGCCACTGCAGGAAGCCAGGGTGAACAGCAAAAGAAAGGCTTATTTGTGAGCTGCTGAGAAGACCAGCACATAACACTCCCTTCAACCTTTCTGTTTATACCTTTATCTGTAATCTCTCACCACTCCATCTGTATTTCATGCACTAACACACACACGCGCGCGCACAGGCAAGTTTCCAGGAAGTGTGCTGTGGCTGCATGGAGATTGTGTAGTCTCACTCACTCATAAACAGAGTGCTGGATCACCAGTTGACAGCCTTCTCACTCAGTATTAGCATATGGTTCCTGGAAGCCTAGCATGCATACATGGCCCGAGTGGGGCCTGCACCCCGTATTTACAGTGAAATGGCGCTGTAGGCCTGCTGAAATACAGTATGCATTTGAGTCATTGTGGCATGACTCACCAAAATGATCAATAGTGAGAGTAAAGCGAAAAAGGCAAATAGTTCTCTGTGCTGGCCGCAGAGCGAGCGTGAGCGAGAAGAGAGGCGATAAGGCTGAATGCACACAGACAACCATGTGACGTATGAAACACTCTGCAGCTGACTGACTGACTCAGACCAACTTCCTTTTGTTGCGTTTGGTAACACTGAGATGTACGTAAGTGATGCGCTACTGACTGAAGTCAAAACAGAACACAGTGGTGAAACTGGACGCTGATGCAAGCAGTTAAGTGTGTCAGTCATGCGTCAGTTACGTCCTGATGAATTTGCCCATTTGTGCATTTAGTCTCATTTTTATCAGGAGGACGTGGGCTGTTCGGAGATAGCCGAGTGCGGTTCAGCATGGCTTCTTTCCCTGCTGATAGTTTAATGGTGGAAATCCTGGCCTTGTTGTGTGTGTGAACTCAGCATGCGTCTCGTAGCGCTGACAGCAGATGACTGCATGTGTGTAGGTGTGTGTAAGTGAACGTGTGTGTGTGTGTGTGCATGTCAGAGTGGTGGTGGGCTGGAAGCAAGCCTTGCCCATCATGCGGTACGCCTTTGCTGGGCAGCCATGAGTGACTGTCATTTTCACCAGAGGCAGATGACAATTCAACCGCCGAGCCAGAAGAGCAGATTTCTCACTCTTCTTCCTGTGTCCCTATTACTCTTAGATTGAATATGAGTCAGATGCTTGTGTTTTTCTCAAGAAATGCGTACGGTGCGAGGTTACAGTTGCATTATTATTTATTGTGATGTTAATTGTAATCCTGCAGTGGGTATAGAAAGATTTAAAGGGCACAATAATAACGATAGGAGGGTAAAAGGTTAAAAAAAAGGCATAAAGCTGCTTTAGTGTGTTTTTATCCAGAGAAATTGATTCCTCTTTATAATTCATGAAGTGGAATGGAATGATATAGATTGCAGAGAGATTAAGGATCTGAGAAAGATTAGAAAATAGGAACACAAAAGCTTTCCCTCATTTCCTCTCTCCCCCCAACTCTGGGGCTATCAAAAATCAATCAATGCACTTAGCTCTTAAAAGTGTCTGACATGATAACTGATATGCCCATACACCCAAAAATAGCCTCAGGGAGATGTTGGGTGGCTGTGGTAGCCATAGAAGAAGCGGGTATGAACCCCCGGACCTCTCATAACCCCCTCACCCCTCCACCCGCCTGTATTTTGGTCATGTGAGGTGTCATTTTCAGATTGGGTGTTTTTACCAGGAAGTGTGTGTATTCGTGGAAGACGGGGCCGAGCGGATCACCTCACATCTTCTCCTTTTATCAGGATTCTGTGGGAGTTCGCTAGCAGCTAGCTAACCAGCCAACCATGCAGAACATGACAGCTTCCAGGGCTGTTTCAGACGTTTGTGGAGCAAGTTAGATAGAAAATGTTTTATGGAAACAGAGCCCCGGCAATTATCGAAATGGGTTTTTTTTCCTTTGCTCCGTCTCCCTCTCTTGTTTCTGCTTAACAGCTCTCCCAGGGCCCTATAATTTAAATGTGCTGTAGTTTGCAAGTCCAGCTAGCTGCCTCAGTTCGACTGTGATTGCTGGCTTCTTTAGCAAGGACAATCCTGACTGCCTTAATTCCTCCTCTGGCATCTCACTAGACTTTTTGCATGACATCTAAGCTGTATTAAGCCACTGTCTCCCTACTGCCCATCAAAATACAGTTGCCTGCACTACTCTCTTCTCGTTCTGCCTGCTAAATAGAGGTTGTGTGTACAGCTTACATATGCAGTCATGCACGGGTGCACACCCACACCCACACACCCACACCCACACCCACACACACACACACACACACCCACACACGCACACACACATCAGAATTGAAAGGATATATTTAAGAGGATTTCTGGTCCTGCTCAGAGAATGAGAAAATGTCTGATCCTAGTAGTAAAATTAATGTATACTTACAAGACAAGCAGTGAAAGGGAAATGAAAGCAATATTCACTATTTCTTGGCAGTGACACGAGCTCTCCCTCTATTGATCTTGGTATTTGACAAAAAGAGAAGGATTATATGTCCCTCTCAGCGCACAGGGACTATTTGCTCATTGATGCACATTGATGTTAGAATAAAAGCCAACCAGGCAGGCAGGCATCACCCTTACCATCCCCCCATTGCCCTTCCCCCATGCAGCCACCTCTTTGTTCCTATCTTAAAGCATAAGCACCAAACCTGCCCAGCTGACAAACCCTCAAACACACAACAATGATTGAGGGTCACTCTTTAAGTTTGGCTCTCCCCCACGATCCCCTTTCATCCTCGATACATCCATAGGCATCAGCTATACCCAATTGAGTGCAGCTACAGTGGTGCATACTGGTTTCAAAATCAATGCGCAGCCCAGCTGGAGCGAGGCTCAGTAGGCTGCGGATTGACAAATTTTGCCTTGAACACTAACACAGATTGCTTTGGGAGAAGGCTGTGTGTTGCCATTCCATATGTCCCCCGCGGAATACGCCGTTGCATATCTGCTCTACTTTTCTTGCTCCCGCCGACAAGCACCTCCTGTCCTCATCCACTCCCCTCTTCCTCCCCCCTCCCTCTCCTTTTCATCTAGGAACGTCAGGCAACGATATGGCCCAGTTTTGTCATTGTGTCTAGAAACGGACAGATGCAAACTAGTAGGATCTAACAGTCTGTGCGGAGTCACCTCTGGGTCACCCTCGCCTCGTTTCCTCTGCTCTGCCTCCCCCGGGGGGTGCCACGGTGGGCCGGACAGGTGGAGGAGGAAAGAAAGAGAGAGCTTTGCGCGAGTCATTCTGCAACATGTCAAACCGATGTGTGTGTGTGTGTGTGTGTGTGTGTGTGTGTAAGTTATGTAGGTTGGAGGTAATGGGGAGGATGGGCACAGATGAAGAAATACAGGGCAGAGTCTAATGGAAGGACGGAAATCAAACAGCTCAATGCAGATGGTCAATATGTTTCTTTTTCCAGCCTTGTACCCTCCACACCACCTTATCTAGATGCTAGTTAATCAGCAGGATTGACACTACTGGAAATCATTGGCGAATAATTGTATTGAGAATTTGGGAGTGCAAGGAATTGAAAAATGACTGAGTCAGTTTGTTGGTCAATATGAAATCCCCTTTTTATAGCATGCAGCTCCCCCTGTCCTTCCCACTGCCATTGAACTGAAGGCTTTTTATATGCATGCAGCATAAGAGAGGGAGTCTTTGCTCTTTAGAATGGTAATTTGCTTTTTTGTTACCTAAATGAAAGCTACAGAAATTCATTTGTTGCTGGATGTGTAAATCAAATTGTGTATGGAATAAAAGACAATGTTGATCTGAAGGCCTATTCAGTCCCTGTTCATGTAAATCCTGGCCTTGAAAATTGCATTAATAAGCTGATCACGCAGTATTTTTGCACCTGTGTAATCCCCTTTGTGATGCTTAAATGCACAGCGGGAAGGGTAGGCCTATGCTGGGATGGGTGGAGGGAATCAAGGTGTGTTGTGGGGCAATCAAGGGAGAGATGGATTTTGCAGGGGATTTCATTGTCCTATTGTGTATATGCATCTGCTCGTGTGTATGTGTGTGTGTGTGCATGTTCCAACATCCATTTTTAATGTCCGTGTCTTTGTGTGTTCCCTCGTTCAGTGGCCAGGGGAGTCTCATTTCTCCATATTTGAGTCGTGACCATCATTGTTTTCCATTCCCCGGTGACACTGAGCTTTTTGTGATTCAAGTAGCAGGCATCGTGACTAGTGGGGCTACTGTGTGGGAGGATGGAGGCAAGGAATGTCCTGTCTGATAGCCACGACCAAGTCTAATGAAGTCAATTATATAGACATATGGTACTGGTGAAACAAAGAGGCAGGGGTCGAAAGAATCAGGTTGATCCGTCATACAAAAACATATTGAAGAAAGGGAAAGTTTTCTGAAGAAAGACAGCATTCTTTGCAGCTTCTCAGCAGCCGTTTCTTACTGCCACTCTGCTCATCATCTTTCCGCCGTCCTTCCTCACTCCTCTCCCGCCTCCCTACTCTCAAACAGATGAGATGCTATTTCCTCAGTCTTTGGTGTATCCACAAATTTGTCTCGCTGGGTACAGAAACTGCTCTTCTCCACCAACACAGGATCCTGATTAAATTGGATTAATCAGCAGGTATAAAAGGCATTTAGAGGAGTGAGAGGACTGTGGGCAACCATTGGAGCTAATGCGTGAAGGCTGTGGGTTGAGAGGCTTGCATGTGAATCGGCTCAATGTAGCTGACCAGTTGTTGGCACAGTTGGAATGTGAGGAGTGATTTTAGCAGGAACCTGATCATCCTGAACTTTGCCTTTCTGATCTCTCTTTTCACTCAGCCGATCAAATTCAGTGATGGCCAGCTGGTCCTCCCTTTCTCCTTTCAGCCCCCTCTGTTTCTTATCAGGCAGTATTACGGACGCCTGTCTTTCTAATGGGGCCTTTGAAGAGCCCCCCTCTGCTTGCTTTTAGGATTTGGGGCATGATGCAAGTCATTGATTTCTTTTTTTTTTCCCTTCTCTCTTTTGAGAGCCTGTTATTGCTATATCTTTAGCTGGTGTGTGTCTGTACAGAGACTATCAATAGTGTCTTGGTGCGATCAAAACATCTAGGTCGATAGGGGGGTTAATAAGCAGGTTTTTGAACCATACCTTTCCCGTAGTGGTTCGACAGGTGAGCTGCTGCATTGGAACCAGAATGGCCGGGGGAGACGTCTTCCTCCTCAAGGCTTCCCTCTCTCCACCTTCCTGTCCCGCCCTCCAATCCTCTATCCTCTTTTCTCTGGCACAAAGCTGCTCAGTTGTTCATGAATGTCAGCTCAGTGCTGCCAGCACTCTCTATCTTCCCCTCCCTCTCCCTCAGTCGCTCAGCCACTCTCTTCCTCCCTCACTCCCTCTATCTCCCTCCCTTAGTTCGCTTGGTGTGCAAAGGAAGAACGACTGCAAATGAGTTCCTTGAACCACAGGGACCCCAATAAATAAAACTGTCAGCCAGAGATGTCGAAAGGAAAAAAAAAAAAAAAAAAGAGGGAAGGAGCCAGAGGCACACTCTCACTGAATATTTCATCACCCACCACCACCTCTCTGACACCCTACCCCCATCGCCCGCATCCCCAATCCCCCCCTCACCATCCTTGCTCCCTCCCTCTCTCATGCCAACCCCTCCCCTTTTTTTCCCCTCCATCTTTTCTCCACCCCTCCTCCCCTGGCTGCCCCTTATCATATTCTCCCCCGTCATTGCATAGCAACCAAAGCCTCCTGCTAAACAAAATACCACCTCCTGGACCCCGACAACTAAAACAAAATGGTTGATGGCGCTGGCTCTGGGGTCAGTTGTTAAAGAGGAGCGGTGATGGCATATTAAGTGGGACAGCTCTTTATCAACACCTAGATGTCACTGAATATACTCTGTCATGACATTGCCCATGCAGTTTCTGTTGCATGTAATCACCTTTGTGTGTGTGTGTGTGCTGTTTTCAGTAAACGTACACCTTGTTCTTCAGGCATGAGCTCCCCTTCTCTTTGCATACCACTGCTGCTGCATCAGAAAGCGAACAATGAATGACTTGCTTCTCTCTGTCTGCCTTAACACAACAAAAGTGCCCCCCCCC
>LKNJ01001416.1:0-48349 GCA_002120245.1 Maccullochella peelii | reverse complement strand
CCCACACACACACACACACACACACACACACACACACACACACTGCCCTCGTCTTGCGTCTCTCATAACAAACCACTACAGACAGCCATAAGAAAGCTTGCTTCTCTTGCAGGCTAATTTGAAGCCTGCCATGTGGCGTTGGGAGCTCAGTAGGAGTACATGATTTTCGTCTTGGTGGTTTTGAATAATCCACACTAGTCATTATAAGGGTAATCAAGCCCCCTCTCGGTTTCTCCTGCTGTCACTCACTGTCGGCCTTTTTCTTCACTTTCTCTCGCATGTGCTTGATAAAGCGAAGGCCCTGTTCAGACTTGACATTAAATGGCATCAATGGATTCTTTCACAGGAAATGGATATAAATACAGCTGTGACTGCTCTCAAAATGCACTCACTCATTGGGATTCAGCATATAGTGTGAACACAAATGTGTCCCCGACCATATTTAGCAAGACAATTCTCCTGCACACGGTTGATTTAACAACTCTGACAAGGTGCAGAAGTGCCGAATACTAGCCACTGCATTCCTCTCGTCTGGCTGTATGACTGAGCACAAATGCACATTTTTTCTGTTTAGCAGCAGTTGCAGTTTCTTCACAGATAAAATCAAATGTGAGCAGGGAAGTGAAATCCAATCACAAGCAGTCCCTCGAGATAGATTCTGATGCCAGGTGTGAACTATAACCTGTCTCAGCTGGAAGTTGACACAATCTGGATATATGTGGATACAGGATCGGAAGTCTGAACAGTGCCATAGACAAACAGATACTCACTTCTCAGGGGCGTTTTCCCTCATCTTCCTCCCTCTCTTTCACAAAACAATGGGTTGATGGTCTCCGTCAGGGCCTCTGACTTTGTATGCCCGTTTGTGTGTTGTGGGTTGGCAAACTGCCGACTCATTCTTTTGACAGCTGTCAGTTAGAGACACATTCAGTGTCTCCTCCCCCTCCTTTTCTCTTTTCTCTCTCTCTCTCCCCCCCACCCACTTTTGGGATTCTACTTCCCCCTGAGGTCTCGAACAGACACACACACACACACACATCTTGTCTATCAGTTGACCTTTTGTACACAGAGTTTCCAAGAGCCATCTCAGGTAGCACCCTGCCCTGTTCTCCTCCTCATTTCACACCCCGCCCTGCTGAGTTTATTGTCTTACCACGATGGGGTAATCATGGTGGGTGTGGACTTTACTATCAACAAGTCATCAGTGGCTGAGTTTACACTCTGAAAAGGCTGAGTTTCTGTTTACCCTGCAACACCCTTTATGCTGATTTTTGCTGCTTTAGCAGTTGATTATTTACATGTTGAAATGCAGCCATCAGATCATCCCATCCCCCTCGCCCTTTCACCTGCCTCTCCACTCCCTCCATCCTCTTTTCCACACCATGTCAATACCAATGTGCAAAGGTCACCCTGGCAACAGAGAGGCAGCGGTCGATACAGAAATAAATAAGCAGAAGAAAAGGGAGAGAAGTGATGGAGGGCAGAGCCGGGTGATTCACAGGGTTAACTACAGGCCAATGTCTCACAAGCACACTCCAAAGGCTGCAGGGTCTGGGGAGAGAGAGGCCTCTGCTCTCTTTTGCTGTCTTTGTATGTATGTCTCTATTACTTGTTTTCTCTGCTTTGTCACTATTCTTTCTCCCCATCTCCCGTCCTCTTTGTGCTCTCTCCTCCCCTTGTGTAGCTTTTCGGTGCTGCTTCTGTCTTCCTGTTTCCCCCTCCCTCCGTCCCTCTCTGGGGACTGAAAGCACACAGGCTGTAGGGGTTGTTGAAACCTTTTTGGACGGAGGCGTCACTTTGTATTTGCCAGTGCTGGTTGTTTCTGTATGCCTCTATTCGGGGAGAACCTGAGATGTCATTACTGCTGAGTCTTCAAGACCCAAAGAAGTGTTCTGGCCCCCGCATGACTAGAAAATACACACACTTACACGCACCCACACACATGCACACACTTCACAGTGAGTGGTATTACACAGCAACAGAGTCGCAGGCATGCAGGAAGGGGACAAGAGAACTTGTTGTTTAGTGTGAATCCTTCAGCCAAGTCGTGACAACTCCGCTATCCTGTGTGTATTTGTGTGTGTGTGCATCCGGGCCATGGGTGGGTCAGTGAAGGCCTCCACACTTGGCCCCTGTTAGCCGTTGCCAGAGCTCCAAAAATGGGCAGCCCTTCCAGATCCGTCGCAGACAATCGGCCATTCTATGTTTGAGAGGCACGCGGGGTGTATTTCCTGGACGTGGGACTGATTTTTCAGGCCCCGGGCCAGACAAAAGGGTGGCCTCTGTCTCTGAGCTGAATGACACTGCTGACTAAGAACGGACTGAGGGGCAGTGGGAAGCAAGCGAGAGTGGGCTCTGTTTGTGTGTGATTTCTAATAAGTCCCCTCATCCACCACTCCCCAGCAGATGTAAATAGGCCAGTGTTACAGAATAGTGATTGATTGCATGATGGGCTAATGTGGTGTGTCTATGTCTCTGAGTGGGGGAGCTCAAAGCACTGTTGTGTGCATTTTAACTGCCATCCATGGTGCAGACTGTTCATTTACAAAGGAGGAAGTCAATATGTATGGGGGAGTTTTTCTCTTTGTGAAACACTTTGGCTTTCAGTACATAATTTTGATGCAGACTTAGTTTTCAAATACCACTGCACCAATAAATCTTGTATCTTGCTTATTTTGTTAGATTTTGTAATTTTAGCAAAGCTGTTTTGGTGACTTTTCTGTAAAAGTGCATGAGTTTAATTCTTCAAATTCACTTTTGTCTACCTGCAGGTCAGTGACTTCCTGTCCGGCCGCTCCCCCCTCACCCTGGCACTGCGTGTCGGTGATCACATGATGTTCGTCCAGCTCCAGTTGGCCGCGCAGCAGTCCGGCGGTCCCCAGCTCCAGCACAGACACGTCATCACCAGGGGCAATGCAGAGGCCGCAATGGGACAGCCCACGGGGCAGCCCCGTGTTCCCCACCCTCACCCGCACTCCCATCACCACCCCCAACATCCACACAGTCATCCAAGCCCCCACTTGTCCCAGCCTCACCTGGTACCTTCCTCTCCCTCTTCCCCGGGCTCCCCCTCCTTCCCCCTGCCCTCCACGCACCACCAGCCGCTCCCTCCCATGTACCACCAGTCACCCTCCTCCGCTCACTGTAGCCCCCCTACTCCTCCTCCTCCACCCCACTCTCCTCGCCCGTCCCACATCCCTGGAGGTCTTTTCCGCTCTCCAGCCCATCACCATCATCATCATCACCACCACTACCACCAGCCTTCCTCAGGCCAACCCAGCCACGACATCGGCCAGGCCAGCCCTGTAGCCCCGGTCCTCTGCCCTGAGGTAAGCCTAAAAAATATTGTTAGTAATCCATATAGCCAACAAAAACACTTAGCTGTCTCTTGAATGAACAATGGCGGGGATGGGTTATGACCGTTTAACCTTAGTGCCATGCACATCTAAATCAACCTCAATTAAACTGATTAGATTAGTGGGATATCCCAGCAGCATGAGGGCGAACCCGTGGTTTACTCAGGTCTGGAGAAGGATTGCACGTGATATGTGTGTGTGTGTGTCTGTGTATGTGTGTGCGCTTCCAAACCACAGTGCACTTAGTCATCACTGGAGTGCGGTCTGGAGTGCAGTCTGCTTCCTAAACACATACAAACAGGCCAACACACACACATAAGCCAGGACGGGCACGGCATCCATATGACTTCATTCTGCCCACTGAGACGTACGGGGGGGGGGTCATTTATCATTAACCTTTACAACCATTTATAACTTTGGATAAGTCTTAAGAACAGCTGCACACACATGCATAAACACACTTACTTGTCTCCACCAACCAAATTTGCTGTTTATACTTTCTCCACCTCCCCCGAGCTCCAGCCTATGGAAAGTGAATAAGAACCAGATGTCAGTGGACTATGTGAGAGAGATGGTTCACAACAAGAAAAACAGAGAGGCAGGCCAGTTTAGTACTGAGAAAACGGAAATGGCTATTCCTCATTAGGCTTTCACATTCATGCTCGCACACAAACACGGAGACCTTTGCCTTTGTTTCAATTTCACTTTCACATGTCAGTTGAGTGATCCAAGTTAAGCTAAGGTGAAGTAGCATGAGTTGCCAAGTTTGGTCTTTCTCAGGTTTGAGATAACAAGATATCCTGGGTGTTTTGGGGCTGTAGTGTGGCAGAAAGATCAGGTTTCCTGCTTTCTGGGGTTTCTTATAACCATCAGCCTTTACTGCGCAGGTTACTTACATAGTGGTATTTACAACACCCTGAAGTAAAGGTCACTTACACAACTCATGACAGAGCTTACATTATATACTGTATGTATAAGGGGTATAGGTCAGAACATGATGTCAACATTTCCCAGCTCACAAGTTATGCATGAATGTCATATGACATTTGACTGTTAACACAGTATGGGGTGTGAACTTCTCCTCATACAGACTGTGTACAGATGTGTTCATTGCTTCTCCATGCCCGACGCCTCACTTTATGCTATATAATGTTTTCCCTGCAGGCTAACTGCAGCACCAACAGCCCCAACAGTGGCACCAGTCCCTCAACACGCTCCCGTAAACCTGGTGCCATCATTGAGAGCTTCGTCAACCACGCTCCTGGGGTCTTCTCAGGGACCTTTTCAGGTGAGAGGACACTGAGCTGCCATTAAGATTTATTGCTGCTCTAAGCAATAACCATGCGCACCGTGAGATCCAGCTGAAAGCCTCTTTTATGAGAACTTGCATGCTTCACAAAAAATACCCAGAAAATTAAACACAGACTCCTCTGTCTGGTCTCAGGGTCTATTGTGCACATGTGTGTGTATGACTGAGCTTAAATGCTTTGACTTTTTATTGAAAACTCAGTAGACATCTCTTGTAATACTTTTTTCCATCTTTCTTCTCTTCTTCAGGCACTTTGCACCCTAACTGCCAGGACAGCAATGGGCGTCCCAGACGAGATATTGGTACCATCCTGCAGATCCTCAATGACCTCCTGAGTGCCACACGCCACTACCAGGGCATGCCTCCCTCCCTGACCCAGCTCCGCTACCAGACCCAGTGTGGTTCACCCACCTCCCCATCCCCCTCGCCGCCTCCTTCGCCCCCGGTTGCTGGCATGACGGGCGTCTCTGCCAAAGCTACCTCTGTGCCCGCCAGCAGCCCTAGCAGCCCTCCGCCGACTCTTCATCCGCTGGTGCAGTGCCAGAGCCAGATCCGCATGTGTAAACCCCCTGGTGAGTGACTATACATCGCACTCTCTCTGCTCATGCAAGCATGTCATCAACACAAACAAAAACACACTCACATTAAGTCATTGTGCATCCCTCGAAGCAGATGTTCCTGCAGTTGCCACAGCTTTGGAGGAGTGTGTGTGTGTGTGCCTGTGTGTTTGAAATGACTGCAGGCCAGAACTTTTTTTTTTTTTACTGAGCTCTGCTCTTACATTGCAACCAACTAAAGAATTAATTGTCGTCTTGGTCTTTTCTGTTTCAATTGTCATTGCACATCATGGTTAGCAATCAGTTCTTTTAGGATGATTTCGCATCATTCTGTTGTTCAAGCACATATCTTTAAAATCCTAACAAAGCAGGAACAGAAAAGTCATATTAAAGAACAAAAACAGTCATGCGTGTATATCTCCTGGGTTTTGAGGCAGAGGAGAAGGTGGAAGAGATTGGAGAGGGAGGGTGGGGGGGTGTGGGGGGGGTCTCCTTAGTAATGAAATACAAGCTTCTCCAGACCTGTTCAGTCAGGCTTCACTTGTCAGGCAGCAAAGTTGGCTTTGTTTTTGTGCACCAAGGAGATAGGTTTACCCCTTCAAGCCTGGGCTGGGCTATGTTTAGATTAGATTAGGCTGTGGGTGGTTTAACCTCCCTGTTAAAGAAGGGCTGCAGCTGGGGCACGTATGGGCTGAGGCCGGACAGACTTAGACATACCCATGCCCAAGGGCTGGGCTGGGGCAGGTGCTGGAGTTCAGATGATACCGTTTAGGGACTGAGTGTGTTAAAACCTCCTTTCCTTGCAGAGACACAGGATGTTGAGTGTCAGACAGATGTCCAGAACCGATAACATTCAGTCAATGTTGTAAGGTTAGACTGGCTGTGCTGAGAGAAACAGCATTGTCCTCGACTGCCTCCTTATCGCCTGTGGAGGAAATCGAGCTAGTCTTTGGTGAGCTCCTGGTACATTTGTTGAATAGTCTGGTAGGGAGGGTCTTGGAGTACAGGGATGTATGTTTAATGTTTTCTTTTGTTTGGAAAAGCAAGAGCATACATTTCTATTGTCATGCTCTGGCTTTGTCCCCTGTTTCTGTTGCAAGCAGAGAATGAACTGCCAATACAGATTGGCCGGGAATGTCTAGTATTCCTGTGCATCACCCTGGGTGCCCTTCCAAGTGTTCAGTGAACAGTTGGAATAACACGGGCTTATTTTCCTAACTCAGGGAAGACCTTTCCTTCACTGCCCCCACCTACATATCCCCCCTCTTCCTTCCCCTCTTCTGCCACTATTGTCATCTCTCTTCGTCTGCACTCAACAACCCACGCCGCTGTTTTCCCCATTTGCTATCCAAAAACAGCCTTGTCTGTGAAATCCATCTCTCGGTCTTCCTCCCTCTCTTTCCATGTCTGTGTTGTGCATCTGTGTTCATTTGGCCTTTAAATAGATAGATTTATTCCAAAATGCAGCTCTGAGAAGAATTTGCTTTGTGAAGTAGAGGGCAGTGAGAGAAGGAGGAGGAATAGGGGGATTGTTAAAACCACAACACTAAGCCTCCATTCATCATATGGGTGTTTATATCCTGTCCATCAGTCTACCAACTGCCCACTGATTAACCAACGGCAAAGTTAAAAAAAATAGAATGGGTGAAAGAATAGCCTGTCTAATGTCCTTTTCCAACTTAACTGCCTCTGTCCAACTTCCTGCTCACAATGTACTCTTCCAGAGAGTGATGTGAATGGGTAACCTGTCCAACCAAGCACAGTAGTCCAGCTCACTGAGACAATGAATGCGTTGATGTGTTTGTGTGGACAGAGGCTTTGTGCCTACTCGTATCCCGTTCCACATGGTGTCCTAAGGAGGTCGATGACTAAGCGCTCTCAGGCTTATCAGCCGACACCTGATGGAAGACTTACTGGACTTAACGCCGCGGCTTAATACTGCTTCACAGAAACCTGCCTTCATTCAGCTATAGGAATAACCGGCGCTTCACATCTGCCAGAACGTGTGTGCGCAGTCAAACTCAAGGTTGAAACTGCCTCTTGAAAATGTCACATAGCTCGGCTGTCTCCTGAGAGCCGTTACCCTTTCCACTGCAAGTTCATGTGCGAGGGCGAGAAGACAAGCGTAAATAAAAAGCTTGAACATACACACATGCACACACACTCGACCACAAATGCTTGGTTAAAGGCTTTGGCGATGAGCTTGGTTTCAAGGCTTTGCAGTGTAGTATTGCTGAGTGTGGGGATTTGTCAGCCCAGGACCTGTGTTGGATTTGAACAGGAGGGCTTTAGGATGGCCTGGCAGGCTGATTGTTAGCTAAATTCCTTTACTGAGTAGGTTGGACCTCCCCAACACCCCCCTCCAGCCCTTCAGCCCCCTGCCCAGCCAAACCTATTGTGCAGGGGCCAGGGACAGGGGCTGCATACAGGGCACCAGGCTGAGCCATTGTGGGGCAGAGGAGGGGAGGGATATGGGATTATAGGGCTGCCTTTTAGTCCCACTCCCACTGCAGCTGCTTTAGTTCAACACAGGCCCACAGCAAGTGGCAAGGCAGGGGCAAACTTAGCCACCCCCTTCCTCTCTTGTGTCCCTTCCACATCCCTTCACCCCCCTCCTGTCCCCCTTCGATTTGTCAGGTCACGTTAGCTTCGTGCCGGCTGGGGGGGGGGGCAGAGAGAGAGAGAGAGACTCAGAGAAAGATCCCATGCCCTTAACCCCCTGTATTTAAGCCCTGACCTGCTTGACCGAGGCATCGCACATTATCCGCAGGCAGGCTTTACTCCTCTCTCGTCACACACGGAGGTTTGGTGCGGCACACGTGCACCGGGAACTCGGCGAACGCCCCAGCGACACAGCACAGCACAGGGCTATCTAGCAAAGCCAGCCAAGCACATCAGGTGCCCTTTCATTGTCGACAAGGAGAGCAAGAGGGAGAGAGAGAGAAAATGCAAATTAAGTCTAAAAGTCATTGAAGAGCTTGTGTCCCTGCAGGCCTGTCAATGCCCTTTCACTGGCTGTCAAAATGCTCATATTAGCTCCAATTTGATTGGTTGCCTCAGTTTGTGTCTGATTAGTTGGTTCAATTTTCTTTTCTGCTGTTGAACGTTTCTTCCAGATATGTCAGGTTTCCCTGGTTTACCTGTTGACATTGAGCTACTAGTTCCTAAATGCTTGACTTTGATGGGTCAGAGATATAGTGTTTGATGACCTGATTCGATGGTGTTAGATCCATCCATATTTACCTTCACCCAGCTCCTACTGTACATACGAAATACATACCTCATCATATTTCTTCTTGTTTCTTCCCGATGTCAAATTAATGAAAGAAATAATCACGACAGGCTTCATGTTCAGCTGTAAATTCATAATATTTCCTAATATTATGGGGACATTTTGAACATACCAATATAAAGATAATACTGTGATAAAAATGGTGATATACATTTTGCCCATATCATTAACCTATTGAATGGGGGAGTAAAAAACTAGAGGAAACCAAGGCTGACTTTGCTGCAATGTGATTTTCTTTCCTCTTCTTCCTCTCTCCCTCTTCTCTTTCTGTCTGTCCACCCCTCCCCTCTTTCCCCTGGTTCCCTGGATGCTGAGCAAACACAATGTTCTCACTGCAAGATCACAAGACTTATCAAGGCAAACAAACAAACAACAGCACTAAGACAACTGCAAATGAAGGCCAATCTTTATACAATCAATAAAAGGAGAAGCTCCTTTAATCTCCCGGTGTGTCCTGCACACTGCAGCCCTCCTCCCCTTTTCTCTACCTCTGTCCTCCTCTTGCCTCTCCTCCTCGACCCACCCACTCCTCCCACCCTCCCGTGTGCTCCCTATCTCAGTCCTTGCTGTGTTGCTGGGCTGGGCTCAAAGGCAAGGAAAACTGACTGACGCATCGATTATTCATAGATCACCCATTCTTTCTCTCTCTCTCTCTCTGTCTGTTTTTCTCTGGCTTACTCTGCAGTGCTATGTGTATTTACAGGGCCTGTGTCAAAGTCTTCAGAGAGGAGAGTTTGGGGATGGAAAAATGTGCTGCTCGGGATTGAGTTTTGGTGCCATTGGCAGGCAGGGGAGTGGTGAAAAGAGAGGAGGAAAAGGAGACTGGCGTTAACTTCCTCCCTGTGCCCTTGACCTGCCTTCTGTATCTACTGCGCGTTTCTAAGAAAAGATCTGTTGTTGCTTCATCTGTCTTTTCTGTGTCATGCAGGGTTATATATGAACATGGCCTCTCTCCCTCTCTCTCACTCACTCACTCATTCCCTATGTCTCTTACCCACCTCTCTCTGGGTCCTCCAAGGTTATTGTGCTCACGTCAAACCCTAGTCTCTGCATCCAGGCTCCAGGCCAGCCTATGTGTATCTGTGTGCGTGTGTTGTGTGTATAGTCTGTCCTTCTTAGCCAGCCCTAATAATAGCCCTACTGTCATAAACATAGTCTGGAGATCCTTGCGGCCAGCTGTGTCCGGCCCAGCCGCCCAGGGCTCCGGTAGTGACGCTGATGAATGGCCACACACACACAGAGACACCAAGTTTGGTGTAGCTCTTGGCAAGCCAAAGGCCAAGACCTACAGCACCACCAAACTACCCTATTCGGTGTGTGTGTATGTGTGCGTGTGTGTGTTTGTACTTATATATTGTTGGGTCATCTCGGTAAATGCACCTCTTTGGTAAACGGGATCATTATTGAGCGGACTACCCTGGAATAAAGAAAGAACTTCCACTGAGACACTCTAAAGGCAAATTGTGCCAGACAAACAGATTTTGTATGTAGGCATGTGTTGGCTTCGTGCCGTTTCATTGTGTACAGCCATATTTCGACACAGCTGAAGGGCGGTTTTGCTGTTGGCTAGTCAGAGCAGGGGAATGAGGGGAAGAGGGAGGACCATAGGGGGAACAAAGCCTTGCGGCAGCGTATATGAATGTCACATGGAGCTGAGGCAGCGGAACAATGGCTCTAATGTAGGAGAACCCCCCCCCTTTGGTATACCCCCTGTTCTCTAGAGATGACACGCTGCCCTCACCCAAAGCGCACACGGCATCTGGATGCACACATGTTTGTATCAGGACGGAACATATTGGCAGGAAGTAGAAAAACCCCAGTCTCTCTAGATATGGCTGAGTGTAATGTGAAGAAGTATTCTTTTTTGTTAACTCGGTGCCACTATATTCACATCCGCTCTCAAAAAGCAGCGTCGAGGCTGCTTGACGGCAGTTTAGTTCTTTAGTATGCACTCCCAGACTGTGGTGAATATTTATAGCTGGAGAAAAGGCTCTGCACTGCTCGATCCGATAAGCAAATGAGGGAAAGAGGTAAATTAAGCCCACACAGAGTCGGAAATTCATTCCGATGGGGGGGGGCACAATCGATTCGGAAAACTGCCACCTACGGCTGATCCTTTACCCTCCACCCTCTTTCTCCGTCCTTGTTTCAATCCCCCTTGCCCCTGGGGGAGGAATTCCTTAACCCACACTGCCACCCCCTCCCCTCTCCTCTCCTCTCCTCTTGCCTCCTGCTTCCCCTTCTTCACACTGCCCCACCTAGCAGTCTCTGGAGAGACATGGGGCAAGAACTGGAGGAGGGAGGAGGAGGAAGAGGGGGGCCCTCTGTGTGTGTGTGTGTGTGTGTGTGTGTGTGTGTGTGTGTGTGAGTGGGGGGGGTCAATGAGCAGAGAGTGGGAAACTACAGCCATAATAAAGAAAAAAAAAATAGGAGAAAAAAACCCAATCTCTCCCTGTCTCTCTCTCCGCTTACAATTTCCATTCGCTTGCATTTTGTATTGAAAGCCAATAGCGTTGTCCTGGGCCCGAGATGGATGGCTGCACTAGAGCTAAGGTTTAATCAATAGGTCTTTTTAATTTGCCATCGATCCACGTTAAAAGCTACTGCGGCTGTTGCTGTGTGTGTGCGTGCGCCCGCGAGCGTGTGCAGCCGTGTGCGTGTGTGCGTATACGTGTACGAGGCTACACATTGTGAATGCGTTTTTGCGTGAATACATGATGTACTCGAATGCGGATTTGAGTGTCTGTGTGTGTTTGTGTGCGTGTGTTTTGGTGTGCAGCAGAGGCAGAGATGGCCGCCGTGCTTCGGTTTATTGACATTCTAGCCCATTGTTTAATTATTTAATTCCCAGACAGATACTAATGGAGCTGGCTAATAGATTGCGGTTGCTTTCCCTTCCTTCCAAGCCCCTGAATATACGTATAAATTGAATTAGGCTTGACTCGGCCACTGTAGAAAAGCATTCACAGTGCGATTCAAGGCCTCTCCCTTGAGACTGTATTCTCCTATAGGCACATCAACAGCTAGAAATGCACTTAGTAGCACATCCAGTCACCCAGGCATGTCTTCTGCAGTTATCCATTCAGATATCACAGGCAGCTATCAGATTGTGTCGTCTCTGGCTTGTGTTTGTATGTTTTTGGCCTCGCTATTGGTTCTCAAGGAGAATTGGGTCTAAGAAGGTCTCCCCGCTCAGCGATAAGGGGATGAAATGGCACTGAGGGGGCTAAAGATGCTCAGTGGGGGAGGTTAAGCAGCAAATTCCACATTGTGCACATTGTGTGTGTGTGTCAGAGCCAAGGGAATGATCCTAGCATGTCCTAGCATTATCATCAAGGCTGTGTTGCTTTGTTTGCTGCCTGCTAAACACACACAGTAAAGCACACAGACATACATTGACATTCTTCTCAATCCTAGCTCATTTTGTAGCTAGTGTTGATTTTGTTCAGCGTAAATAAACCAGTCAACATGCAAAGAGAAATACCCGACTGACCATCTTTCCCCTCTCTTTTCCTTTGTCCAGGTGACCGCGTGCGTCAGACCGAGAACCGTGCAACTCGCTGTAAGGTGGAACGCCTGCAGCTGTTGATGCAGCAGAAGCGCCTGCGCAGGAAGGCCAGGCGGGACCAGCGCGCTCCTTATCAGTGGCTGCCCAACCGCAAGGCCGGACGCAGCAACAGCAACAGCAGCATGTCCAGCGAGGGCTCCCTGGACCTGGACTTTGACGATTCAGTGTGGAAGCCTGACGTCAAGGCTGACTTGAAGTCTGAGTTTGTCATGGCCTGAGCTGTCTGATCCCACACGCTGGGGGATAGATTCAAAGATGTGCAAAGCATTGCTTGGGATTTACTTAGAGATATATTTTGAGGGAGTGGATTGGCAAGGAGGTGACGCAGAACTGTGCATAGGTGTCTTGTGCAAAGAGGAAATCAAAGTTGTTCTTGTGACTGCCGTCTGTCACATGAGGGAAAAAAAGGCTCCCTGCAGACTTTAATCCCATTCTGTCATTCACAGTTGACCTTGGGGGAAAAAACAGCAACAATAGCAACAGAACTTTCTTTTGATGGTTGGATTTGGACAGGCAACAACCGGACTTAACAGTATACAAGACTTTTTACGGTATGATCACAGAGACCGTACCTGAACTTGAGCATAGCAGAATTCAGTGGGTGGTGGTGGTGGTGGTGGTATTTTCAGATTTTGTTTTCTAAGATTTGTTTTTTAAAGTGCACTCTGGAAAGCAATGAAGAGATCCACACTGGACTTATTAACAGGACGGGAGCACCAAAGGTCTCAGTGTTTCCGAATCGCAAGAATGGCAGAACCGCCAAATTATGGATTAATCCAATGGGCATTCTTATCGATCTCAATACTCACCAACCAGAGTCTACTTTCTACCTGTTATGGGGTGGTTAAACTTTTTTTTTTTTTTCCATTTTGAAACATATTATTATATTTTATAAACACAAAATATGTAGCATTGTTCACAAAGCATTCAGGTTTTCATATAACAGTTCAAAGTAGTTGTTGATTTGCACATTGTCTTGATTTATAACAGCTGGTCAGAAGTGTGCAAGAAGGAGGAGGTGGGGCCTGAACTAGAATAAAAAATGAATATGGAAGTATTGATATCAATCTCAGTGACGTAGGGTATCGATAGGAATGATTAATGAATAAACAAAATGAATTAATATTAACAGAAAGTGCTTTAGAGGATTTTAAAATCTTTAAAATGTATATGGAAAAAAAATCTATTTTTTATTTCTCTTCCTATCTGCTGTTTTCAAAAAACAGCAGCCCTCTGTGGCTTTAGTCAAGTCGTTGACAACCAACAAGTACGTACATCCATTCAATCATGCATTAGCTCACTCATGAATTATAGTCGTCTAGCCACAGCAAATGATACGGAAAGATAAATTCCATTCAGCCCACCTCATGTCTTACAGACCTGAATGGACTTGTTGAGGGTTTGTATTAGTTTGTGTACATAAATGTGACAATTGGCAAATGTTTATGAGGGTGTGTGTCTGTTTGACTTTAGTGTAAATTGATTTAGAATATCCCATGTTTTTGTACGAGTTGTCTTCTCCCAAATAACCTCCGTAGTTTCTCAAAATCATGAAGATCAGCTGCAGTGAATGCATGGGTCACTATTTTATATCACAACAGGATAACGTGTTGAATTCTTAGTTGGTTCCATCTGATGTGTACCCTTACCACAAGTCCTCATAATTATGACTCTATTTTTTTATTGGCAAAGAGGGAGAAGAAGTGGGATCCGTATCCAGCATCATTATCTAGTGCCTCCACCAGTACATCCATTGACATATCAGGTTAGGCCTTTCACATTTCCGCTGCTACACATGGGGACTTCAAATGAAAAAAAAAAAAAAAGCAAGAGGGAAAAAGTGACTTTTCTTTGCATGCAGAAGTGTGAATTACACTGATCTTTTTTCTATTGATGGAAGAAAAAAAAAAAGAAACTGGTGCTGTGGGAATGAAGGTTAACAACATGCATGAATTTGTGAAGAAAATAAACAATGCTGCTTTTGTTGGTTAGGTTTTTGTACTTTTTATTTTTCAATGTTAAAACAACGGTGTCCTGCTAAAGTATTACGACGCAAAACCAAAACAGATGAAGTTAAGTGTGGACTCGCGTCTTGCTCAGCACTGAACATTCCTGTTGTGTGACAATGAAGATGATGAGCAAAGAGCAACTGACTCTTTCTACCCCACGAATGCTGGTTTTACCCCCCATGACTCTCAAGGACCCAGACAGCCTACAAACTGTTTAGCCACCTCCCCTCCTCCCAGCCTGAACGCCAACCGGGGCTGGTGTGGACGTACTCTCGCAGGGAACCAACAGACCAGCGGATTTACAGGACTGTCCGTCAAACCCACTCGAGAGAAGCATCTGGTCTGTCTCTTTTATCTGTCTGTCCGTCTGATCGATCGACCACCCTACCACAATTGCACTCCCAGAGATTGCAGTGAGAGATTACCTTTTTTGGTGAACCTCATCTTTTTTTTAAGTGGCCTTACCTTTCACTAAAAAAATGAGACATTTGGGGACAATGGGAGTGGGTTTTTTTTTTTGGGTTTTTTTTTTTTTTTTTTTGGTTGTTAAACTTTCTGTGTGCATCGTTGTCGGACTTGTTGTCATCAAGGCGCCATTTTTGTCACTGAGGACACTGGGCATCTGTTGTTTTAGTGCTTTTAGCTGGTGGAGTCTCTATTATGTCAAGGCTTCTGTGCCTTAAAAATGTTGCCCTTGCTGTGTCAGTGTCAGATTTAAGCTTGTTTTCATTGGTTGATACACAGGACTGTAGTATTCACAGCCACGAGAGTCGTAGATTTTAGGGGTAAAGCTTGTTTGAGTGAATCAAATACTGTTCAAAAGTTGGTGTTGCTCCTCAAATACTGTCTTTGTCCCATTTCTTCATTGTGTTGCCATGCTCGTTGGTCTCCGTTGTCCGAACCTCACATCCCTCTTAACTCAGTCCTCCCACCAACAAGCTGCAAAAAGCTACAAATCTGTGGAACTTGTGTTAACTAAGGAAGTTTACACCACAGTACTTAGATGGCAGGAAACAGCCCTGATTCAGAATAAGAAAGGTCCTCTGAGGACTCCAGACTACATGCACTTCCTGTTTCCTTGGATACAACATTATTAAAGGACAATTGATCCCCTGCCCCTCCCAAATTTTATTTAATTTCTTTTGTATATGTATGAACTATACTCTGTGTGTGCCTCACTTCTGTGTGAAACTCAAAAAGATGAAACAAAACAAAAAAGATGACAAAAGCATTACAGAGAGGATAAAAAAACCGTATGTTGTTGGAATTCTGATCACGTCATTTAAGTTGCCTGTTCTTTCTTGTAGCCAACTATTGAAAATAACAGGATTCAAGAATACAATTTACAATGTTCTAGCTCTAGACCGGTGTAGCACATGTGTGACTGTATTAATTTATGAAACCAAAATGGTAACTGTGAATTATGTATTTCTTTGTGCATTTTTTTAAAAAGCGGGGGAGAAGGTTGTCGGGACATGGCAGCAGCTGATGCTCGTGTCCGAAAAAAACGTTTTGTTTTTGGTGGAATATAATGGAAACAAAACGTGTTTCTGAAAAAGAAAAAAAAAAGGAAAAAAAGGAAAAAATGAAAAAATATATGAATATATTTTTTTTTTCTTAAGCAATACATTTCAGTGTGACTTGTGATAGAACATTTTCTTTTTTTAGGTAATAAATAAATAAATAAATAAATAACAAAATGAGTACATCAGGTTGTCTCTGTGAGTATTCATTACTAACCCATTCAATAACATTGAGTGAAAGCTGCTATTCAAGTCTAATATTTCACGAGAGAATCTATTTCATGAGGTAACATGATATGGGTGGCATATGAAAAACTAGAGAAGCTTGGAAATGCATTGATAAAATATTGCCTTACACTATATCAAAAGCTAATGTAACTGATGACTGGACTGAACCAGCTCAGCTGGCAGAGGTTTGGACAGGGCCTATAAATGGATTACTATGGGCCTACCAGGTAGAGGCCCAAGGGGTCTGGGGGCCGTTAAGCCAGAGCCTCAGTATGAAGTTACTGTTATTAACATTTTTTTTGTTGGAAAGTCAAATAGCTTGGAAAATATGGGTGGTCTGGTCCTGATTTTTTGCTCCTAATCCTGATCTGAGTAGTTTAATGTTCAGTCGAATATTAACATAATACATCTGAACTTAATATGGAAGTTCAAGTGCAGTCTTCAACCAACAACATCAGTGTAGACTGCAAAATATTAGTGAAAAGGAAGACCCAGGGACCAAGGGTTTGTGTGTGTGTGTGGGTGGATGGGTGGTTGGAAGGAGGTTGAAACGGGGGTGGGCGGTTCAGTGAGAGAGCCAACATAAATGTTCTCCACATCTGTGAGCGCAGCCCGGCTCAAGATGAGACAGAATATGGAAGTGGAGTGACAGATTGGAGAAGGAGAAAGAGCCGTGCCTCATGTGAAGCCCCGCTTCCTGACACATGTACTCACAGCAAAAGGTGTTTTGAAGCAGCACTTGTAGCGCCCCGCTTTTGTAACCAGCCAGGCTGAGAACAGAGCTTGACTTGGAGCATCAAGAAATAGCTGAAAGAGGATTGAACATGAAAGGGCAAACCTACTGTATGTCAAAGCTTGGCTCAGACAGGGCGCCAATAACACAGCACACGCAGTGTGAGAAGCTGCAACATAGCATGACATGACAGACTACTCCTTCTGTGCTTCATAGTCTATCTAGATAGACTGACATATTACACGTCTGTTAACAAGGCAAAAGCCATCTAACTTATTCATTTGAAACCTATTTTTTGGTAATGTATAACTAATTCACACCCATGCTTTTGCTGTGAAAGGATTTGTTGTTTAGCAAAATGCCTTGAATGACTTTTATCTCTGAGACTTAACGCACATTATGCTGGTAATTCCACATTTATAAAGCCATGTGTTGTAGCCAGTCAGACCAGATGCCTTGTGTTGTTTACACCTTCATTCTGATAATGGCCAAGGACAAGAAATGTGTCCCTTGACCTTTTCTCATGGCTGGTGTCCCTTCCTCTTTCTGCAGAGATGATTCTGGTAATGAAAGCCTCCTACACAGTGGCCTTCTGCACATAAGCAAACACACCCCCTCTCTGTCCGCGGCCTGTGGTGAACACAGGATCCGCAAAGTTTGATAAGGGAAGCCTGATGAAAGGGGGAATATCGATTAGAGCTCTTTCATTGATAAGCTCACCAATAGCCAGTGGTCATGCATTTCCCTGAAACCACCGGGATAGATAGAGGAGAATGCTAAATATGGAGCAAAGTAAGCTATTTTATCAGCTTCCATCTCGGTAAGGTAAATCCAAACTCTCTCAGGCTAATTTAACATCGGTCACTTTGTTATTCAACCTGGTATAATGTTGGGTAGCAGCTTCTGTCCCCAGTCACCATGATTATTTTTAACATTGAAAGCTTTTTTGGCATTGAGCTGCACACAAGCATATCTGAAGTGGAATCAACACAGATATGGACTGAAATGTGAAGCTTAAATGTAAAGACAAACACAGATTGGGGTTTAGAAAGAACCATGCTTGTAAAATCTTTTTATTATACAAACGGAACAACTATGCTCATTTAATTCTGAAACACAGAAGACTGTTTCGGATACTTAGTGGAAACTTGAACCCATCTTGAGATATATGTACTAATTTACATTCATCCCTCATTTGTTTATGTTTTACTTATAATTATATTTTTAATGGGGGCTGCCTCCCACTACCTACAATTGTAAAAGGATAAGGCTGGTGGTCTATAATTTTGTTATTGTCAACAATCACAATGAAAAAGCAAAAATCAACAATGCATTAGTCCATCTCTCCATACTTTCTGACCTTCCTACCCTGTCTGTTGCTCTCAGCCCCTCTCATTTATTTCTGTTGAAGACGTAAATCTTTAAAAACAAGTAACGAATATACAGTTTTTAAATTTTATTTTTATTTAATTTAAAAAAAAAGGCTCAGTTGTCTCCTAAGACACCTGGGAACAGTAGTTTTCAGCAAACACTACTCAAACAGGAGTAAATACCGCATTTGCTGGGGACTACTTTCAGCTGCGAATTGATATACATTTGATGCTCTAATGAGTATTTACAGCAGCAGTACGGTGTACATGTGACTGACTCAAAGTGTATGCTGAAGACTAAGAATTCTGGAAGCTGCATGTTAACTTTTAGTAACTGGGTAGTGTAACCTGACACCTATGATGTACGTGAATGTTGCATTTCTAAATTATTGTGCCAGTATTAAACTGTAGGTAAGGACAACAACAGTGAGACTCCAAGCTACAAAGCATGGAGCCAGGGTTATCAAAAACAACCAAAAAAATACAAAAGTTATGAGGTATTATCCCTTACATCAACTACAGTGCAGTGAAAGAACATGTCACCCAGTACAACAGTGTGGCCAATGTGTTTTTGAGGCTTTTGATACAATACTTGTTAATAAGACAAATTCAGTGTTGGTTTTGGTCTTTTCATGGAAATGCTGACAATAAGACAATTATAGAATTTCAAAAGCCTTATCCTTAAAGTCTCATTTCTCAGTCAGGTGAGACTCAAACACACTAACCACAAGTGAGAATGTTGACACATACTAACAATGAGTCCTGCAGGTGTACCTAACAGGCTCCTGTTTGTGATTCTGTGCTTTTTGACTGTTTACAGCTTTACCTTTTACTGGATATAACACTAGCAAGAACTGCAGCAGATAAATTCTCATGACTTCCAGTCATACTGCAACTATCAAGAGCCTCTTCTGAGAAGTCACTGCCTATTTCTGACTACATCTGACTGTCAGTCTCAGCCTCCACACGTATCTGCTGCTTTCTGCAAGCTTGCTGTCTGTGGATGTAACTGTCTGTAGAGACAAAAGAACAGAGAGAGTGAGAGAGAGACAGAGAGGAGAGAGAGAGGCTCAGCTGCCACCGCAAACTGAAACCCTGTGGCTCTGGGATCGAGAGAGGAGTTCCGCAGAGTCGGGGTTTCACACATCGTTGTGTGATCTAAGATAAGACACACTCAGCTGTATCCTCCCTTCACGTAAAAACACACGCACACACACACACACACAAGCATAACGGAAAATATTCCAGGATGTCACGCTGCACAAAAGCGAGTATCGTATACCCTCTTATACCCTCTATTTCTTATAGAAATGTCTATCTTTTAACTAACTCTGCTTTAGCTGCTTTACGTCAAAGTTTCTTTGCCGTACAGTGTGTGTAAGACAGATTTAGGCTGAACAAATCTGACGTACAAAACAACAGGAGACACAACCATTATGGGTGTAATGGGCTAAAAATTGCTTTTAATTTTCAGATCTTGTTGTTCTTCTTGTCCTCCCTTTCCACTCTTTCTACATTTTGTTTTCATGCATTTTGGTCTTTCGTTTAAGTACACTCTTTTATCATTTTACATAAGGACAACAAACAACCTCTTTGCTCTAATGAAAGCCCCATCTGCACAAGAGCGTAATGAGGCGAACACACTGAAGATGCATTTTCTTCAGATCAGGGCATAAACATCAGACCCAGGGCTGTTCGCATGGTCAGCAGGGACCTTGTTGTCTTTTGTCTATTTTTGTTTGTTCCCTGCACAGTTGAAAGAGAAGAATGGCTTTCTTTTTGAAACATTACCTGATGGATATTTATGCAGCTGTGACACTGTGAAGAGAACCTTTGATATCTTTTTCAGGCTCCACACACACACACACACACACACACACACACACACACACACACACACACACAGACACACACAAACATACACACAATTCCTCTGTGAAACAGGCCATCATTGGGCCAAGTACACTCAAAGGTGTTCAGCTGTCCATCCCCATCAGTGTGGAGCCGACCTCGGAGCTTGACCCCGTGACCCGAGGGGAAATGGCAAAGAGGTCATGGTTAAAATAAACCCTGCAAACTGGGTAAACAGGATGTGTACACCCACCCAGACATATGACACTCACTAATCAAACACCACTGAGCTGGGAGAAAGAGAAGCGGAAATCATCTCTGTGGAAGCTACGAGTGCACAGTGCTAGAACAAACCTACTGTACTGTAATATAAATTTGGATCGAGCTGCTTAGCAACAAAACCAGCTCCTGGAACTCAGAGAGTGTTCTCTCATCAAATGTACTGTAATTTATTTTAAGACTAAGACAAATGCATCTGAGAAGGAATTGTAAATGTCAAGGTATTACATACAGTGGTGGAGTTCCCTGTCAACAATCACAGACAACCATGATGCGCTGATAATGAGATGGTTCAAACTGACCTGTTTGTTTATCAGGCCTAAACCTACATGCTGTGCCTTGCGTTACAGCCTCTATTCATGTTAAGTTGACTAGTATGTTTTTATATTTCCAATATTACAATTAAGTTTGCACACCTTAGAGGTCTTGTGCAACACATTCTTTTATCTTGTGATGTGAGTAAAGGTTAGCTTGATAATCAGACTGAAATGCCATTTTGGTTAGTTTCATTTCTGAATGTTAGCTGATTTCTTGTTGGGAGTTTTGCACTCACCAACCAGAAGAGGGTGAAGATGTGTCCTTCCCGCCGACGTCATTGTGAGTTGACGGGAAAGCTGTGGCCGCGGTTAACCTCACGTTTTTCACAACCATCAAAACAACATGCCGTTTAAAGACACGTTAACTTAGATCAACATGTACTGCGGCATCAGTCTCATCCACGCTGTCACCATTTTTCCGTTTTTCATTGACCTAGCTAGCTGGTTAGGTATGTAGGAAGATGACATGCTTTCTTCAGTGGAGGCTAGGATAAGTACAATACCAGACATATTTGAACCACTGAACAAATCACAGATATGATTCAGGAGGAAAGGTCAGGTCTGACCTCTACATCTGTCTGCGTCTTTGTCTATAGAAATCTATGCTAACACATTTCTTCTTTTTGGTGCAGATGTGCCAAATGTAATTCTCTCTTCTCTCTTATTTCAAACAATATTAAGATTCAAAGTTCCTTCTTGACCTTGGAAACAGCAGGTGACAGTGTCACCTCAAGGTCCATTTAGTGTCTGTTCTGGAGCTTTTGATCCTATCACATGATCTTCCTCAGCAGATGGAGTTGGCCCAGTTGTCATGGTGTTGTAGACCGAAGCACTTTAAGAAATGTATTGTGTTTACTAGTTATTATAATTGTAATCTCTATGGCTTTTGTAATATTGGAGGGGTGCTTTCAAACCCTCTACCTTTCACACACAAAGGCCTCTGCATTTTGACTGTTGCTGTTATTTCCAGATTTAGCTCTTGGGAGGTTTCTGGCAACTGTCATATGTCAAATGCTCTTTTTGTTGGTGTCCTCCACCTCTATCTTGCTCTTTTTCCTCTGAGAAGAAGATCAGGTACCTTTCAGCAGTTGCTCCAGTGACCTTTAGCAGCTGTGGGGGTGAAATTGGCTGAGCTTCCACCACCTCATCTTAGTTCTCTCGCTCTGTGTGTATCTCTCTCGCTGTCTCATATGTATGAATACACTGCCCTGAATTACAGAGCTGCCATATCACAAATTCACAATCTTGGCAAGTTGACATTAGGTGTGTTTTACAACCTAGGAGCTTTGCATGAAAATGACTGTAGCCTGTATGACACTGAAGCAATACAGTAAGAAGTGACCTATGTCCCATAAGGCAATAACACGTTTTTTTCTGTTAATCTTCCCTTGACAGCCTCTGTAGCAACATGACACACATCAACACTGTCCAACATATAATTGTACAGTACAGCCTGGTATGGCAGCAAACAGCAGCCCAGTGCTGTTAATGCTGAACTGGCCTGGACAGTCCAACATTAACAAAGTACAAACCTGGTCTCATCTAGAACATGGCACAGTTTGGAGTCTCCAGAGCCTCACCTACAGTAGATACTCAGGCTTGTTGCCTAATTAGGCCTGTGTCTGAGTTAATTGTTAGAGGTGTAGTGTTGCTGCTCTGTGCTGACCGTGCTCCTGTACAAACGACGTGATTTCTTGTGCTAAGTGCTCAAAAGGGCAGGCCAGCGGTTTGGATGCCCTCCAACAGGTATTCACGACAGCCAGAGCAGGCAGGGCATGAGGGCAGGGAGGACAGAACGAGAGAAGGAGTGCAAGGCAGATAAATGCGCATTTTTGCATCTTCCTCCCTGCCACCCCTCTCCCTCGCTCCACTTATTCAGCTCCCCTTCTATCCATCCACCTTTGACCCCCATAAGTGAATGTGGTGCTATGAGTTATGGAATGGCTTTACAGTGTGCTGAAACAGCTGAGGTCATGGATACAGACCGAGTGCGTGCAGCCTTGTGTGCTGAATGTAAATGAGTTGGCCTTTCTCCAGCTGGGAGCTGAGTCGAGCTGTGCGTGATCTTGTCTGCTCCTCCCTCCGAGACGCCAGGCAGGGCAGGGATCCTGCTAATCAGCCCAGAGTATGTAGGACGGTAGTCAGTGTTTAGAAAAGGACAGAGATCCTTTTGAGGGAGCCAAGATCCCAGCTCTTCGTTTAAACACGAAACAAGAACACTTTTTGACAGCCATCTCTCTCTCTCTCTCTCGTCAGTCTTAGGGCCTTGCAGAACATGTAGCGAGGAAACACCGGTTGTATGCGTGGGTTTTACATAGTTTCCACTGAGAAAAGGCGAATTTCAAACCTCCCCCAAAAGAGAAGTAAACTCAACTGCAAGAGAAAAAAATGGCGAGAGAAGGAGAAAGGCTCTGATAATGGCTGCTTGTTTTGCCACTACCTTGTTAACAGCAAACGGAAAAATAGGTTGCTCTCATGCTGTACAGTGTGGTGTATAAAAGCCTCATAATTAACATTTAGATCAACAACAGACTATAACACAAACTAAACTGCTTTATACTTTATCCTTTGTTCCACAGTCCCTTGAAATCCCATGTCAAGTAGCATACACATTTACATTCCATTTAACTGTAAGTGGAGGTAATTGTGTGCAAATGGGTGAAGTTTTTATGCATGATAAGGAGCATGGCACAGAGCTGTGTGTGTGTGTGTGTCTGTGTCTGTGTGCAGAGACTTGTGCATGCACGTGTGTACCGACTGCGTGTGTGTGTGTGTGTGTGTGTGTGTGTGTGTGTGTGTGTGGATACCGTTAATGGTGTTTATTTGACTTTGGGGGAAGCCCTGTGCCCATTGTTCATAAAACCCCATATATGGTAATGTAAACACAGCGCTTCGTAACTCCCCTGGAGCGTGCACACAAAAATGAATGAACACAGGAAGACCCACTCTGGCAGGAAGTGGCAGCTGCTGCCATGGTAACAAACTGAAACCCGAAGCAGCGAGGGAGAGAGACTCGCCTTTCTCACTGTCTTGACGTCATTTCTAGTACGCTACTGAACTAAAAGGCAGCAGCTGCAGAGCACACACAAAGCAAACACAGTTACAGGGAACTTTTGAACGCTTACAGAAAAATGAAGTATTTTGCCAGCATTGTTCTTTCAAGAAAATGTTTATACTGGAAAATCCCCAAACGTTCACCATCAAGGATAATGATTTAAAAGAAGCACAGCATTAACAATAATAATAGCATATTTTCAAAAGTGTGAGTGATGAATATGCAAACGTTCTCTGTGTTAATGCCAAATTAGCAATATGGTCGCGACACATTTTTAAACTCTAGCACTATCGCGTTTACAGCTCAGTGGTGTGTGAAACGAGTGCAGTTTTATTGTTTACATAACCACTGGTTTAGTAAATCTGTGCTTCTCATTTTTGGCTGAGAATGCAAACCAGTATGATGCCAACAGGACATTACCAAAATGATAATGAGATTGAGAATGTGGGAGCAATCAGATAATTTTGTGAAATTATGTTGTGTGGTTTCAGAGGATGAAATACGACGGAACAAAGCAATTATCACCACCAGCTGGAAGGGTGTTGAAGATGGTGCAAACCGGGAAATGGAGGAGGACTGCGGGCATGCATGCATTAGAGAAGGAGCAAAAAAATTTAAAAAATGCCAGAAGCACATGTCATGCTGTCAAGTTTTTAGGTCACTATAGAGTATGTCATAGCCTTGATGCCTTCAGGGCTGAAGCAGTTAACTTATTCCTTTAACTGTCTCTGCAGGAACACTTTTTGGATTATTTACAGCCATAACTACCTAAAAAGTAACATTTCTTTCTTTGACTAAATGTTTTGCTTCTTTTAGTCACTCTGCTGACCCATCGAGGTTGAATAGTCATTGTTGCTACAAATATAAAACACCCTAAAATTCAATAAAAACAAAACAGGGACATTTCAAGCTAACAAAAATGGTCACCCACTCTCCGAGCAGGTGATTTGTTGTCAGTCAAAGAGTAAAGTGTCATGGGCCAAGAAAACTACTCCCTCATGGCCTCCTGGCTCATCTTTCCCTCGCCTTTCTCCCCCTTGCTGCCTAATTAAAAACTCTGCATCCATACAGATTTATCCAGCTCCGTCTCTACAACAGTCCCTCACTCATTAGCCGCAGCCTTATCCTTTGTAATTAGCTGTTGCTTCTTAATGCCGCTGCTGTATATTAGCATAGAGGTTTAAAGAAAAGGGGTCAGATTTCGTTTGGCCCTCAAGGCTAAATCCATAGACAACAAACCTCTTTTAAATGGGGATAGGGGAGGGGATACAAGTGTGCGTGCGTGTGTGTGTTGATGTGGGGGTGCTTATAGTGAATAAGGCACGTGCAAGAGGATAGGGGGCTTAAGAGAAGGTGCAGATAGGGGAGGGTTGGGGTAAACCCTGAGCCCACCACCACCACCCACATTGCGCCTGTGTGGTTTGTATGATGGGAGGCTCGGCTTCAGTTACACACACACACACCTACGGACAAACATCTGATTTTTTTGTTCTCCACCTTCTTTGTACCCCCCACACACACACACCACCACCACCACCCCTCCATCATCCCTCTTTTCTTCCTACAATACACTGAGAGGCGAGGGACAGGTGTTGGTGCCTCATGGGTTTTAAGCTCCCCAGAATTTGTCTTCCACTCATTAGCCCCCCCCCCACCCCCACCCACACACACACACACACACACACACACAGTGATGGAAACTCAGGATTCTTATTCCATGTCTGTCAGTGGTTATGATTTATGATCGTAAATCTCTCAGAAGAGCCATACGTTGAAACATCTGTGTCTGTGGCAGTAAGTGGGATTCTGGGGTGTCAGCACTTGCGTTGCCAAGTCGTGCTTTTGTTGGAACCATTTTACTCAATCTGTTAAGTCAGTGGTAGTCGAAAGACAGTGCTATGTAAATCTGGAACATGTATGTTGTACATATACATATATATATATAATGTATATGTTTAATTGTTAGGGTCAGTAAACCAAATACAAGCGAGACATCGTGTCCTCAGTATTGAGAATTTAGGGGTTTTTAACATCCCTAGAAGTTTTCATTACATGTGGTGTTTTTTTTCTTTTAAGTATGACTTTGTCCCGTATCTTTAAATACAAAATGTAGGCAGAACATGTTAAATAAAAGAGAAAAAAAGGGATTTATTTCCCCACCACTGTTATATACCTGGCAGTATGGTTAATTCTTGGAAATGTCATTTAGACCACCATGTAAGGAGACAGAAATAAATAAATACGGTTAAATAAATAAATAGAAAATTTACAATAGTGGAGTTTGGATGCATTTACACTAATGGCTTAGAAGCCCACTGAGCATCTAAATACAACAACTAATTCAAGGACAAGTGATGTTGTTGATATTCAATGGTCTAATTCAGTGTATCAGCAAAAATATCTCCTACAAAATATGATTATGTACTGCTCATTTCCTTTGCCAAAATATGTTTCTGGGGAAATGTAATTACTGTCTAGATTACATTCAGGGACAATGTTTTTTTCCCATCCAGGAAATACGACTTATGTCTTATACTGAGGTCATAAGGAGAAGGTTTGTAGTGGATGGCTGGGCAAACATTTTTTCTCTTTTCAATAATATAAAAATGTAAATTATATTTTTCAGTATTTAGCAAATGTTACCATCTTTTCCTACCCTTAAACAAGAGTTGTTGTTGCGTAAACCTAAAAACACGTAGACACAGGATGCAAACCTCTCTGGTTTCAAAACCCTGTGCTTTGTAATAGGTATTATTATTATAGGTTTTAGTATTTAACCATGATGATGATCTTTCCGTAACTTTTGAGTTGTCTAAATATAGCCATGAAAAGATTAATCATGCTTTTGTTGACAAAAATAAAAAAACAAATGAAATACATTGCATTGGCTGTGAACAGCAGTTTATGTGTCAGCGCTGTCCAGTAACAAAGGAGCTGTGAGTGACACATCACCAGCCCTCCAGTAGATACCACTGAGTGTGATCCAGTTGTCCATGGTGGGATCAGTGGATCATCCGGGACCCTCCTGCGATGCTGCCCTCCCTCCCCTCTCCCCCAAAACAGTGTGGGGCCTCTGGTACAACGGGGAGGGCGATGATCAATAGGGATTTTGCGTGTTTGATTGTCTCGTGTGTGTATGTGTGTCTGCGGTGGTCGTTTGGTGTCTGTTTCCCAGTCTGTGTGTGTGTGTGTTTCCATCTGTGTGTGTGTTTAAGTGATGTGAGAAGGGGGTGGGTGGGGGGGTGGGGGGGGGGTGTTGTCTTTTAGTTCAGTGCTAGGCTGTGACTGATAGGGTGGCGGGCCCCAGCGTGTGGGGGCCCAGGGGACCGTCTCTGTATTGGCGCACTCTGTAGAGAGGCTTTCTGTTCCCCCATCGATCCCAACATGTCAATTAGACAGATTCAAATAAATGTGCCCTCAACCTCAGCAGGCCGGCCTTTTGCAGAGCCTCCCATGTAAGAGACACCCACACATCAGGCCCCGTGTCACCGGAGCCAGGGCGATACCAAAAGGGCCTTCTGGGTTAGAATTGAAAGAGAGCTTTTCCACTGCACAGATTGTTTTTCACTTTGACCCCGGCCTTTGCTTGTGAGCAGTCAGAAAATGTGTGTGACAGCGCAGACATCATGTAGGTGAATTACCGTTTATGGCTCTTACTTTCCCTTTGGTTTCTCTAAAAAGCAGCTGCCATTTGCAAAAATGAAAGCAGGGGAACAAAGTGCCCCAAGCTTGTTTTTGTTTTGAGAAGAAATGATAATTGGCTGAATAATAATGTGAAACCTGCACTTGTGAAAACAACTTTGATAATGTTTCAGAAAAAGCGCACAGGGCTCTTTCTGCTGCTAAAGGATATAGGGTTAGGGTTTCTGCTGTTATTTTAACCATTTAAAATAACAATTTAACCAACCAACAAGTGTGAATTACAGATTATTGCAAAGGAGAAAAGACTTTCATTAGAATAAGTTTTTTTATGCTTGATTAGTCGAAGAGTAGAAAAGTTCAAATTGATTCATGTACTAATATTGGTAACAGAATCATAAAGCAAAATATATCACACACGGGCTTATGCATTGCACTGTTTACTTTTAAAGCAATAGTTCGACATTTTGGGAATAAGAGACCGATTCGCTTTTTGGTGGAGAGGTAGATGAGACGGTCGATACCGCTCTCATGTCTGTACAGTTGATATATAGCTGAAGCCAGAAGCTGAGTAGCTTAGCACAAAGACTGGAGACAGGGGGAAACAGCTAGCCTCACTAATCAACATGTTATATCTTGTTGTTCAATCCGTAACAAAAACCAGAAGAGTAAAGACGACAATTTGGCGCATTACAGGGGGTTAGGTAATAGACTATTTCTTGGCCACGACCAGTAAATTCCTGGAGTCTCCGCTGGTTGCCTTGCAACTACTCCTAGCCAAGAATTAGTAACATAACCCCGCAAAAAATGCAGAATTTTTACATTTTAGTTTTTGCATGGATTAAATGAGATATAAGATGTCAAATAATGAGCTTTAGAGGTGCTGGTGGTTTGGACAGAGCTGGTCTAGCTTTTCCCCTAGTCTTTGTGCTAAGCTAAGCTAACCTTTTGGTTGTAGCCTTATATTTAACAGACATACATGAGAGTGGTATCAATCTTCTCATCTAACTATCCACCAGAAAGTGGATAAGCTTATTTGCCAAAATGTCAAACTTTTGCTTTAAAGCTAGTTTGAAATGCTAGTAGATTTTAAAAATTAGAAAATAAAAAATTTATTTAAAAAATAGGCATTTGAAGAGATCAGAGGATACTATAAAATTGACTGTGTCAAAAAACAAGCCCACCATTATAGAGACAGATTGGGGGTGAAGCCTCTTGAAGATAATGACAGGGAGAAGTGAGTGACCCCCTGACTGGAGGTGATAAACCTCCACTAACCCCGTACCGTCCCCTTCACCCCATCACCCCTCCTGCTCTATATTCACTCCTCTCCATCACCCTCCTAAACCCAAATCTTCACGCCTCCTTCCCCTGAGAAGACATGCCTTTGAGATGACGCCCTCCTTCCACCCCTCCTGTCTACCCTTCGTACTGATCAGTAGGATTTACTGTGCAGTCGTCCACAGTTCTCAGCCGGTCACACACGCCCCGTGGGTCGATCCAGGTCGAATTCAATTTGTAAGATATTATATATTGATCCCTGTGCCCCTCCCACCCTCCCTCTGTGCAGCCCTGGCAGGCTCTCATTGACCCACATGCATGATTCCTTGGATCATCATCATCATCACAGAAGTGTGGCAGTCTGAGCCAGTATTAGGGTCGGTGGCCTAAGGCCTTTAGTGGCGACCCTCCGTTACATCTGCTGCTCGAGATCTTCTACACTACACCTAATCCTGTGAAGTAGGAGTGAGCTTCTGATGAAGGTTCTGCTTGAGCTTGAAAAAACACAACCCAAAATCTGTTGTGACAGCTTTGTCAATGCTCAAGAGGCCTCTTTTATGAAAATTTGTCAGCATGAAATGTTCAGTTGAATTAGTCCTGTTTTCTTGGCCTTTGGTAAAAGTATATTTAGAGAACTGACTGAAATGGAAAACAGATGGATTTTTCCCTCTGTTCTACCTATTTATTTAACTCTTCTTTGCATATTTATTATGAAGAATTGATAACCAGACCCCCCAACGCTTCCACTAACCATCACAGGCTGCCATTTAGCTTAGCCAACAGGCTCTAAATCTTTCCGATCAATAGTTGTTCCCCAGTCTCTCCATCAAACCCTCAAGTAAATAATTCAAATGAGATAGTTAAGCCCCTTGGAATATAAATGGTGAAAAAAAAACGATCCTCATTGTGATTTGGACTTGCGATTTATGGGCATAACATTCACTGTGGTGAACTGGGGGGAACAGGAAGGGGCCGTCTTTAAATTTGCTGGTTAAATCAATGACTGCTTTGACTGGATAAATTGAGATCTGAAAAGCTTTTATGACTTTCCTATTACATTAACATCAGATATTCAAGAGGCTCCATATCACTTTCCCATTAGGCAGATCGCGGTATTACGCTGTTGTCAAAACAAAACGGCAACCACACGTTCAGCCCAGAGCCTAAACATACACACGTCAGCATAGCAAAGCCTCAGACCCAGATTCTACCAAACATATTTCATGTGCACCGCAAAATGACTGACACATAAACAGATGAGCGGAGGTCCTGCATGGCTGCCACAGATAAGAGAAATAAGGTCACATGCTAACAGGGGAAAAAGTGCTACGCCAAGGTGAGCAATGGCTATGACATTTCACAAACTAGGCTAATTCCCCTGAAATTTTAGAAAGGGCACGTTGCACAATATTGCATCACGATGGTGAACATGGTCAAAGCATATCAGAGTCGCTCTTTTTTTTCCTTTGCAGCTTTTTTTTTTCTCCGTGCACAGTAATGTCCCTTGTCAAAGAGACGTAAGCCATCACAACAAGCACATACATAAATTACCACGCTTCATGCTGTGCATTCTTAAACAAAGCTCAGAAAGTGGATATCCGCAGAAGTTACTGAATGGAACAAAGCAAAAATCTTTAAAGAACAAATGCGAGTTAAATTCTTATCTCTGCCAGACGCTTCACAGAAATCCATTGTCTCAAACTGAGGACATGAGGGACTCTGTGCCTGCACATGTGTACTTAAGTGGGTAGCAATGCATCCACACGTGTATGTGTGTGTATATGTCTGTGTGTGCATGGGGGAGAGAGAGACAGGAGGTAGTCTCATGAGTCCCTGCGGGGTGAGTGTAGGATGGCACTGTGGAGTTTCCTCGTCAGCATGTGGGATTCCCTTTGTTTACCCCTCCACTTCCTGTCCCAGCAAGGAAGCATGAAACACTCGCCGACTCCCCTGGCAGGAAACACGAGCCTGCTCTACTTTGTGACTCACACTATGACCTTCAGCCAAACCCTCATCACATGACAGTTTTAGAAGTATCCAGGGGGGAAATTTAAATGCTCTAAGAATACAAACGTGCGTGCTGACAGTGTATTTATATGTCTCTTTCAGTGTGTTCAGTGTGCTTTAACAATAACACATTACTCTGGGGTAAACGCACACCTCACATAGTAAGTTGTTCAATTTCAAATCACAGAGATCTACAAAAGTCATAGTCAGGAAATGTGGGTAAACACAACCTTGCAGGGGCTGAAGGTAGTAAGAGTTTCCACTTAGTTTCTCTACAGTACTAGACTGCATCAGATTGTATTTGTGTTTTTACCATCTCCTTGGAACTTTGATGGTATTTTATGTAAAGATTAACATATTTAGTACATAGAACTTGTAAACCCATCGTTAAGCATAATAAGTGCCAAATAGCCAGATAACAGCTTGTTTATGCTACTATGCAACAGTGCAGAAGTAGTATGCCGTATTTAGTGAAATATGAATGATGGTGACAGCCACTACTTTTTTCTCTATCTTCCTCTGTGAATAGGCAAGATTGCTGTTAGGTATGAGCCCATGTCTCTGAGGCTTTTACAGAACAGAAGGAAAACACTCATTCAAGCTGTGAGCATTTCGACAAGTGACAATATAACAATTAAAATTCACCAGTGACCTATCAACAGCTCAGTATGACATAATTACTACACTTACAACACATTATACTGCACCTCAGCGGTGAAAGAAGAATTAAGATCTTTTACTAAAACGTAAAAGTACCAATACCACAATGTAAAAATCCTAAACCACAAGTAAAAGTACTGCCTTCAAAATGTTACTAGAGTACAAGTACAGACTTAACATCAGGAAAATGCTTAAATGATCAAAAGTAAAAGTACTCATCATGCAGCAGAATGACCCCTGTCAGCGTTATATTTTTGGATTATTATTACTATACATGCCTATGTATGAAGGATTTTATGTTGTAGCTGGTCAAAGTAAAGCTAATTTACCACTGACGGTGAATCTAAAACAGTGCATCATATTTTTACATACCATACATATGTTTTGTATGTAAAACCTTGAGCTGGAGCTTCTCCAATGCCTGACAATTGCCCAGCCTCAGTTGGCTCCACCTACATCAGTGAACAGTGCATTGTGTAAAATGTGGTGGAGTAGCCAGTTGTAAGCCTGATAAACTCCTCTCTACTTCCAAAAATAAATGCCTTTGATAGAAGCAAAAAAAGACACTGGGTGAGGAACTCAAGTTGGAATGAATCAGCTGCCATGTTTGGATCCACTCCAAACATCATCCACTATTATATATCCATGTTTTAGCCGCAGAAGGTTTGTCCATACATAAATGAAGAACTGTGTTTAAATAACAGTAAACGAGCAAACCTAAAATGAATCTTCTATTAGCTAGAAAAACATTTCCACAAGCAATTTGAATTTCAGAAAATTGTGAAGAAAGTTCACTGAAACCACAGTGAATAACACATTAAACAGTGAATTACTTATAAAGGTTACCGCTACAGGCAACAAACTCAGACATATGCAGCTCTTTAAGGACCTAATGAAAAACTCTCTGTCTCCGTCCAATATCAGTGTATGTAGATTCTCAAGCCTCTGGCAAGCATTAAAACATAATTTAATACTAATTTCTTGTTATTCACTTCAAAAAAACATTATGACTCCTAGGGAGGGGTAATTTGTTACACTTCTTGTAATATTACTTTTCCATAATACCCCAGATTGTGGCAATTTAATGCTCATTTAGCCTTCATTAAAAACTGGGATAATTCAGTGGCCTCTCTGCTGTCTGATCAGTGTAGCAAAAATGTCAGTGATGATCTTCATCATGTAAGTTGACTAAATCAAAGCAATGACAATAGATACACCCAAAGGTAACTTTGCAATCTCTGAAGGTAGCCTGCATGATGCAAAGCAGTTTTTGAATTGCTCTGCTTTGAAATTTGGAGGGGGTTATTACAAAATTATTCACCAATATTTAGATAGTCATTTTTGACATTAGACATTGCTGTAATAAAAGTAAGCAATACAATTGATATAACACCTTTACTGAGTTACTCCAGCATTGATAAACTACCAACAAAATAACACGAACAGCGATCAGCATGCTAACATGCTCACAGTGACAATGCTAGCATGCTGATGCTAAGCAATTATAATGTTTACCATGATCACCATCTTAGTTTAGCGTGATAGCATGCTAATATTTTCCAGTTAACACTAAAAACAAAGTACAGCTGAGGCTGATGAGTGGTCATTAGTTTTGGAGGTATTTGGTCAAAATGTGGGCAAATAAAAGAGGGGATTAGTTAATACAATTTATCCAGAGGGGATCATGAATGTATGTTGAAAATTTTATTCCATGTGTCCAATAGTTGTTGAGATATTTCACTCAAAAACACAAACTTCAACCTCATGGTGGCACTAGAAGAAAAGTCAGAGGATCACCAAAGTCATTAGGATTCATCCTCTGGGCCCCACGAATGTCTGTAATCTTGTGCCATTTCACATAGTATATGTTTATGTGCATATGATATTTAACAGGATAAGTGAAAGATTTGACCCACTGGTGGCACTAAAGGAAAAGTCAAGGGATCACCCAAGTCAGAAGGATTCGTTGTCTGTGAATATCTGTACCAAATCTCACGGCAATCCATCACAAAGATGTTTCAGTCTGGATCAAATTTTCGGACTGGCCAACCGACAGACTGTCATTGCCATCCCTAGAGCCATCTAATGACTATCTAGAGCTGCTACCATGGCTAAAAAGCACGAGTTGAAAGAACTGTGTGTTTTCTTTGAATAGGAAGAAACATTTCTATTTTTGGAAATGGCTCAGGCATCACATTTATTTCCATTTTATCTTATTCTGCTTTTCTTCTTTCTACTGAAAACATCTCAGCAAAGCCCTTGAACTATGTCACAATGCATAAGCACTGACTGAGTGATGACTGGCTGTTGTTTTTCTTTCTGAGTTGACTGTCTTGGAAGTGTGTTTCCTTCCTTCCTCCCCTTCAGATTTCAGCTCTGTCTGAGTTTGGTGTCATGGGCCAACAGTCAGAGACAGGGCCGGCGGTGAGCCTGGACTACATCAAACACGCACCAGACGCTGCAGCCGGAAGACAGGCAGGAACCGTGAAGCTCTGCTCGGCTCTGTCACTGTCTATCATCAAAAAAACTGACCTAGAATGAGCACTGCTGCATAGATGGGGATATCAGGCAGGTGGTGGTGGTTCAATTCATTCTGCTTTTTGTCAGCATGTTCTTCTGTTCAGCCTTCTCTGCACATTGTGTTCAGGGGGAGAGAAAATGAAAATATCAGAGATGATATCAAGTGGCAACTATATCCTCATTCATCTGCAATCCTTTCTCTTGGGGGCAATTACAGAATACAGTACATGCCAATTTTCTGAGGGAAAAGGTTATTTTCAGAGGATGAAGATAGACTTTCCACTTGACCTGTGTATAATCAAAGAGCATAACAATGAAACCAGGTTCTCTCTGTGGTTTCCCCCCTGCAGCTTTTTGACATTTAGCAGAGCTGTCTTTTGACTTAATGACTTGTGAATGAAGAGAGAGAAGAGGTAACATGTGCAACTGTTGTTGCATTCATCTCATCTATGCAGCCGTCTGTCATTTTGTTGCTGATTTCTATGTTTAGAACAGACACGTGTAGAATAAATGAATGGGTTTTGACCAAAAGATAAGACAGACAGTTGAAGGAAAAGCCTACTAGCAAGAGAAGCATATCATATGTTATATTAATGTTAATGTAAGAGAAGTTCTAAGCTGTGTGCCTTCAAACGTTAGTTCTTTTTGAAATATTGATTGATGAATTGGAAACTGCATTTGTTCACAAACTGTATAACATTTCAAACAGAAATCCTAACATGTCAGACCTGAACAAGACCAGACAGGACTTAAACCAAACCAAGCTAAACTAAGCCGATCCATGATCAGAGGACACTAACCCAGGCTGGAACGGATCAGAGCTGTCAGATGTCCGTCAGTCTGCACAGATCGTCTCAGCCAGTCTGGAAGTATTGATCTCTCTGATTGATCTAAGGCTCTGTCCATCTGCCTGATCCAGACCATAATGCCGCAGAGTACACAGGACGAAGAGGTGGGGAGGGTGGAAAAGGATAGCAAAGCGAAGATAAACAGATAAGAACACAGATAGGATGGTGCATCAGAAACTGTAGGCGGAGTAGGAGGGGATCGAGAGTCTAGCCAGTCTAGTCTGGACAGCTGGTGTTGATAACTAATCTGCCATTGCTGGCGCTTTTTGTAAAACATAAAACCCGGCAACCTGATAGCATGAATTAATAAATGAACAATTTCTTCTACAATGGGGCCCCCTGTTCCATAGGGGTTTCTTTACACAGACACAATAGATGCTTAGAGGGGCCCACAGGGGTGTTCATTCCCTCAAGTACTAACTACACAGACCACTGCATGACTGAGAACCACTTGATCAAATAATGACACCAAGAGCTGATTTCCTCGCTCATGTAGCCGTCGGAGTAATACGCAGTGTGGGATCTTTGAATAGCATTTGGGAGGGAACCGACTGCCGCTTCTCTGTTTCTTTTTTCGGTTATTTAGAGCAGGCCTAATAAGCAGTGTGGGTGGTGAATGAGGAACCATTTGCTCAATAGCTGAATGAAGCGAAGCTCAGCCTGCTCTTGCTTCTTTGCAATGGGAACACCTGCACTGAGACACAAGCATGGTGGGAGGGGTGGAGGGGCAGAGGAAAAAGAATGTCAGGTTTAAGAGGTGGAAAGGTGAAGGGAAAGGTGGGGTTGAGGAGCAGAAAGAAAGAAAGAAAGAAAGAAAGACACAAAGAAAGAAAGAAAAATGTTTATTTTCTTTTGTTGCAGAGAGTTAGTTGAGATATAATTGAATATAATTCTCATATTTGTCCCTTAGATATAAGGCTACAGTCAGCAGCTGGTTAGCTTAGCATAAAGAGTGGAAACAGGGGGAAACAGCTAGCCTGGCTCTGTCTAAAGGTAAATGATTCTGCCTACCAGCACCTCTAAAGCTCACTAATAACTGACACACTAACTCTATTACTCATATCTATGTATAGTGTCTATTTTTTTAACCGTTCGACAAGCTAAGCTAAGCTAAGCTAAGCTAAGCAGCTGCTGGCTGTAGCCTTGTATTTAAGAGACAAATATAAGAATGGTAACCATCTTCTTATCTAACTCTACGCAAGCAAGCAAATAAGGATATTTCCCAAAATGCTGAAGTATTCCTTTAAACGCCTATCACTTGTCCTGGAAAGAACACTTATCCTAGATGTCTGTTTTGCAGCTGACAGCTGCAATTGATGAAACTGATGACGAAAGGTGAAAAGAATGAGACCAAGGCATTGTGGGTGCTGAGTGAGCCTGTCAGAAGGCTGATGTATGGCAGGGCAGATGCAGCGAGGGAGAGCTGGGGGGCAGAGGTGGGGGTGGTTATAGGCTTGGCTGAGGTAAGCTGGCAGGCGGGGCACAGAGGAGCGGAGAAAGAACAGAGAGAGAGACAGAGAGAGAGAAGAGGAGCAGGCATGTGAGCTATGTGATGATTATCAGAAAACACAGGGGCTGTCTGTTCTCCACCCTGCCCGGGCTGGGAGGCACAGGGCTGGGTTCCAGAGCAGGTGTGCAGGGCGGGGAAAGGAGGGAGGAGGGGCAGAGAGACAGCCAGGGAAATGGAAACTATAGTGGAAGTGAGAAGGAGAAGAAAATACAAACTGGAGAAAGACAGAGGTGAGTATTGATAAAAAGACTGAAAGACAGACGTATGGTCTTGATGACATTGTGGCCGCGAGCCATCGTACGTGAGCTGAAAACAGGGGTCAAAATAGGTGGAGGAGAACGTAGGCAGGCTTGCTGGAAGCTATCCTGGTCATTAGCGTCTCTTGCATGGCTCAATAAAGAGCTCAGACACTGGAAGACTGTATGCCTTCCAGCATTTGTCTGCATGGTTAGATGCCAAAATAGAAACAGCAGTTTATCAGAGGAATGAGAGGGATCAATGGAGAGAAAAGGTGAGTGTAACTGGATCACTGTGACCCTTAGCTGACCCTTCATCACCAGGACACACACTCTGTCACCTGTCCCCCAGACGCACACTTGCTCCTCTCTCTCTCTCTCTCTCTCTCTCACAAATACACACACACACACACACACACACAATTGACCTCTCACCTCATTGGTTTATTGTCAGTTTGACCAGCTCACAAATCATTTTTTTCTTTCTTTCATATTTCTTCCTTTCAGTCAGGGCATATTGCACTGATGTGTATGCAGCAGAAGAGAAAGAGAAACATATGCCTTTACATTTATTTTCGAATTCAGAAGTGTAAGGGCAGTCAGTGGAAGTTGGTATTTTAGATCCACTCTTGAGCAGAATTGTACATTTTGTGGTATTAATGAGGGCTGTTCTACTTTTGTACCAACCCAATCACACTTCTAAAATCACATGAATGAAAAGGTACAGTTGTGGTCTCGCACAGGCCAAAAATGTAGCTGTGACAGCACATCCGTGTGCTTTCGCTATGTGGAAAATGTGCCTCTCTTTCTGAGTATGTTCTAAAGCTTTGAAAGGGCAAATAATTGGCTTGTGACTCCACAGTGAAACATAATTAAGCATAGATAAATCAGCAGAGACCAGCGTATGCCTGTGTACACGCACACACACACACACACACACACACACACACACACAGCCACTGTTGCCTTGTCAGCTGCTGCTGCTGCTTCTGGTAAAGAGCGCAGGCTGTGGGAGTGCAGGGACATTTCTCGCTAAGGGAAGTGGTGGGTTTTTGTGGTCTTGTTTTAGCCCTGCGTGTTGAGAAATGGACGAACGCTGCTTTCATTTTGAGCCGAGAGGCTAGCAATTACACTCTGCGGGTCACGTGACTGAGATGCATGGCTTTTTATTGCACCACCGAGGCCCTCCAAGGCTGATATGCCAAGAATGAAAAATAAAGAGTCAACCCCCCCGCCCTCACCCCCTCCACCACTCTAACCCTCCCCTTGCACGCACTCAAATAAACAGACACATGCACACACACATGCACACAGTCAGTATCTTGCCCTCTGAATGGCTTCCAGCCCCATATGTGCATGCAGCTCATCTTTGCATTTATCAGTCTCACGGTATAATGAATACCTTGCGCTGGAATGAATGGATTCGCCAATAACGCTCCAAATGTTCTTGGGCTAACATGGCCCCAGCCCCGTAATGCTCTTTTTGTTCTCTGTTATATTTGCTCCATTGAAATAAAGATCAATATCCAGAGACAATAGATGACCAGCAGCATCAGATGAAAACAACAAGTACTCATTTAATTGGTGGAGAGTTGCCATTAATCTACACCAGTGTGTGTGCGTGTTGCATGTGTGTGTGCCTCCCATTGTCTGTGAGCCCTCTACTTTGTTTCAAAGTGCTAGATTTTTTTTCTCCCTCTCCCAACGACAGGTAGCGCATCTTTTTCTGGTCAAGGAGGACGTTGATGAATTGCTGCGAGGCGAGCCGGAGAGGCACAATTAAGATTCCATCAGGATAAAGGTAAAGGTACATTATTTACATTAACAAGAAGGCTCAGCTCACCCGAACATTCCTCCACAAATGGAGAAGAAAAAAAAAAGCCCTTACCTCTGGAAGCTGGAGGAGCCGGCTTCCGTAAATTGTTTGTGCTTTTAATTAATGAGCTCCGCAAATGTTTGTGTATGTATGAGTGTATGTGTGTTAGGTGTGTTAGGGTGGGGCGAGAGTACTGGGGGGCGGTAAGGAAGAATGATGTGGTGGGTGGTAGAAGAAGGAGTTTGCTCATTAAAAGGGCCAGTGAGGCACAGACTAAATATAAAGTGTTTCTTCTTTTGATGCAGTATCAATGAAATGATAATTTCCAAGAAAGTGTGTTAGCTTTGAAAAGTTCAGAAATCTTTATTTTAAGGAAATGAATGGTTTTTTCCGAAGAAGTGCTACTTTTGTAAGCTGGGGTCTCAAGATGGATTCAAAATATTCCATAACAAGTTCTAGTTTTCTGTCTGCAGTGATCTTGTCAGAATAATAACAATAATATTTTTGGCAGGATTGGATTGGACACCTATTAATTATTTACAAAAATGTAATAATTATATATTACAGATTGATTTATAATATTTTGTTAACCCTGCAATAACAGATTTCTTGACCATTTGGGGGCAGCAGAAACAAGCTCTAAGTACAACACTGACAGATAACGTTGATATGACGAACTTGTTAGCAAACAGCTGCATATTTACACATCCAGCAGTTACGGAGCAACATTATAATTCAGTTGGAGTCATGTTTCTGGTCAGCTAATGAATTTAAGTCCATTATTCACCCTCCTTTTAGCTCTGTTTTTGGTCTCCACCAATTCCTGAGGGGAATATGTGCATTTTTAGCTACTAAATGCTCCACTATGTTCACCAGGTAGTTGCTAACTCTGTCTGTTGTTTGGTGCTGGTTCAGTAGTGTAGAGTTGGTTTTTAGAGCTGTTCCACAACAAGCTGATGAGAGCGGTGAGAGTGAACCAAAACAGTAGAGTTGTGGTCTTTAAAACCAAAACAATGAGCCGAAAGTGGCCATAAAGCTCTGTACAGCTGAGGGAAGCTGCAGCATCAAATGATAATTCTCTATGGGTTCATCACTACGAGCGACCTCTTTCAAACAGAAGTTGTCATATGATCCATTGTTAATATAAAAATAAACTCATTTACTGGCTGCAAGTCACTGAGAAAGTTAAGGGAAGAGTTATTGTTAGTTGTCCAACTTATGCAGTCACAAGAATAATTTCACACTTCCACACTTAGGAGAGATATGGACACAAAAGAAAAACTAATATGGAAGGAATCAGAAACATAAACAATTCCATTTGTTTAATCGGTTCCCAGAAGAAACTTTTCCCCCATGTGACATTTAGATAACATTTCTAAATTGAAAAAATTAGGTTTTGTTTTGTACGTATACATGCAAACATTTATGTGCTTTCTCAGATTTATAGTGCAGGGCCATTTACTTTTGTTTGCGTTAGTGAAAGCTTGAGTGTATTTTGGCTGCACGCAGACTCCGGCTCCTCTTTTCCGAAGCTTACAAAAGGGATCCAGGCAAAGGGGCAAACGGCACATCAAGATATTCACTTTAAAAGCATGAGACAGCTCAATCATCTCAGAAAGTATGTACAGACAGTCTCCCTAAACTGTCTACCTAATGTTGTCGAACAGGAAAATCTTAATTGAATTGAAAATGTGTCCAAACTGCAGCGATAACTTAATGAGTAACAACCTACATGCAGTACATTTACTCAATTAGTACAATTTTGAGATATTTTACTTGAGTATTTCCCTTTAATGCTAATTTCTTCTTCTACTATAGTACATTTCAGAGGGATATTGTACTATATTGCACTTCTTGCTCCACTTAATTCACTGACAGCTATAGATACTTTTAAGAGTAACATTTATAAAACAAATCGTATAAAATGTAATTGTTAGGTATTCAAACCAGTTGTGCTTAACCTTTGTCTACCAGATGTCTATGAGTTGTTAGCGGTTGCAACTAAGGAAACCTCTAAACCTCTCAGATTGTTTAATTCAAATAACTGTTCTAGGCTCAAAGAGGGAAAATAATTCGATATTTCACAAAAAACTAAGATTAGAGAAAAGAAAAATGTATAGAAATTCATGTAGTAGAACATTGTTTTTTCTTCTTTTTTCCTCAATCATCTCATGACCCCTCAAATTTATCACGTGACCCCTTGGACTACCTATAGTGTAACTGTATTTAAAACCACCTTACTGTATGAAAAAGTAGTCCCAGCTTGACCAGCTACAACAATAAAATGCTACTTACGCATGAATGCATCACTAATAATGTAATATATAATAAAATAACACTCACAAGGGACATTTTTCATCACAACTTCAATACTTTAAGGACATTTTTCTTGTAATACTTATGTGCTTACACAAGATTGTGAATGAAGGACTGTACTTGAAAAGCAGTCTTTTTACATTATAGTATTAGTGCTCAAGTAAAGTAAGTGAGTAGTCTTTCCAAGGCAGCTGCATTATATACTGTAGCAATTGCAGTGCAGCTTCTAAAGCTTCTATAATGTCTTTTAGATGTGAACAGACAGGGTGTGTACCATCTTGTCCTTCATCACTGATGCTTGATTTGCTGTCGGAATGATGCTGAATGCCACATGAATCCTCACAGGCAGGGATGCCCTTGGCTTGATAGGATCAATCAAACAACATGCCTCGGAGTTTAAGTCCTGCGTGTTTGCAAGCACTTACACATTGCCTCTAAGTGTGTGTTTGCATATTTGCACAGCTGTGCATGTTTATACCCAGCAATGTATGTGTGTGCCCACACACGCTCAACATGAAAGTTTAAATGTGTGTGTGTGACGGAGAGAAAGAGAGCTTGTGCTTGCGAGTGTGTGAGAGAGCCAGGGAGAGAGATAGATAGTGTGTGGGTGGGATACGTTTTGACAAAGTTCCCCATTTTTCAGAAATAATCACTTGTTCCCGTTACAGAGACAGAGTTGTGTGACTCCGGGGCTGCTGAGAAGCCAACGCCAGAAAAAAACTCTCTGGCTCTCTCTCTCTCTCTCTCTCCTTCTGTCTTTCTCCTTCTGGCTCTCTCCCTCTCTCGCTCTCTTGTGCATCAGACCCTTATCCTAACGGGGGGGGTGTGGCTGTCACTGGAGGCGTTGGGGCTAAATTACCATATTAATTAGCTCATCCTTTGACTGACAAACACAGAACTGAAATGTCACCACACTCACATTGGCCATAGGAAACACAATTAGTGGATGTCATTATTGTTTTAGCAATGCTCTGTGTTTCTCACTCCATTTCCTGCATCCTCCCACTCCTCAGCTCCTTCTCCTGCTCTCTCAGTCCTGTCTGTGTTGTTTGGCCCTTACACGCCGTGTTGCTTGTTTGCATTGCAAAGCTCAAATAGGAGCCATGTAGGATGGAGCTAGTCATATGCTCGAAATGAACCCGCTTCTCGGGCCAGCATGCTGAGCTGAAGTAGTAGCCTTCACTCACAAGAATCAAGACAGCAGTGAGGTTTCACTTCCACATACTAATGATGTCACACTGAGCAAAACTGCAGGGATTTCTATTTTGACAGGCATGGTGTGCTGCCGGTGAACCAGGCAGAGTGTTTTTATCATGACTTCTCCCCGAGCATCCCCATTTCTCCCTGCAGCCTGCTATCCTGCATGCATACATACACACACACACACACACACACACACACACACACACACATACACACAGCTTGCCACGTTTCCTACCAAAGCACTAATTACACTTGGATAGTATTGCTGTTGTCATTGCATCTGTGTAGTTTTAAAGGGCAACAAGATGCTCATAATATACTTATTTCTAGCAGTGAATTTTGAATTGATGATAAGTGACAGCAGCTTGTGATCCTGAACCTAAAAACAGAAAGTCTGCGCTCAGAAAAACATATTTTTTTAGTGTCATAAATGCACAGCAGAATTTAATTAAATGAACTGCTGTTTTTGCCAGTCTTTAACCCTTCCATGCTTCATCTGAATAGTCTCACTTACAGGATTGGGTTTCACCAGCTATCCATAAATCCATTACTAACTTTGTGTTTGAAGTCCTTCCTAAGTTCTAAGTAACTACTAGCTACTAACTAGCTAGTACTAACTAGTGGTTTACTAAATTGGATCGCACCATTACAACTCAGGAAACATCTTAACTAGTAAGGACATAAGTAATGTGTTCATGGGTTGCTAGAAAACACTTAGTAGTGCTGTCCAATCAAAAGTACAGGAAGTCACTGTAGTGACTGACTGTAGTTTAAGGGGTCAAATGATGTATTAAACTTAACAAGCTGTCAGTCCTTTATGAATGTATGACTTTGTCTTATTTATATGTGCATACATGGCGAAATGTGTGTTTCAGAGTAAGTTGTGTTCATGCAGTTTAGGATGAGTCTGATTAAGCTAACCTAACAGAAGCTATTCATGCATTTAGTCTGATTAGCATCATATTTTGTAATTTGAGGTCTTTTGTATCATTTTTGTGAAATGTAATTTTTCGTGTCAGGTCAGATATGTCGACCATATTCAAATTGACCTCCATTACTCTTCACTCTAAACAGGACATATATTAGCAAGTTAACTCAAGTTTTCTCAGTTCAGTCAGCTATGCAACAGTCTCACCTGGCAGGTCCTGGGTGTAAATATTGTAACAACTAATCACTATGTAAGAACTAGTTTGTGTGGTGCAACCTGTTTTAATTTAGTGAGGATGATAAATCTCCACTTATTGAACACTAACCAGGCTAAGTTTGAACCAGTTTTCGTAATGTAACATTAGAGCAAAGGCACATTCACAGTTGATTTTTTTAAAATCAATTTTGAAATAACAAAAAAAAAGATTTGATGCCGTCTGTATGCCACTGAGACAGTAACTTGTGTGAGAGACTACCATGTGCACGCCATATGTATATTTCTTTTGATCCAAAAATCTACAGCGTACTGCAGCACACACCCTCACAACACCATTCTTCTTTTGAATCACCATCCATGCCCTTGTGTATTCCTGGTGCAGGCATCTGATGAATAAGTTAAACCAGAGGGGACTGTAAGGCTCATATATCCTCCTGTGGAGATCTGACCTCAGACCGCTACCTTTGTTCTCTTGCATGCTCTCATCATTTAGACATCAAAGATGCTGTCCAGATATCAGTGTCTTCACATGGATGCTAGCTGGAGGTAACCTTGGAGCTTCCTATGCATCCCTGCAGGTCAGGGTACGTGTTTGTGTTTGTGCATGCATTTGTATGGTGCGCTGACATCCCTTTGGTCTTTTTATGGGAATAGAAGGTCATGTGGTAGACCAGATGAATACTGCAGTCTGATGCTGGACAGGAAATAGCTTGTCTCCTGTCCTGTCCTAATCTGGTGCAATCAGACCTCTGTCCCATTAACCTACTGGATGATGATGATTGTTGGAAAATAATTTTACCATTCAAATGTTGTTTTCTCTTCCAAATAAGTTTGGCTAACCTGGAAGTTTGTTTAAAACCTGTGTCATTTTGGCTGCTTGTGTTGCCCATTCATTTCAGCAATGTCGCCAATCTCAGCAATTAACTTGACATATGACAACTGAAATTATGACAGTAAGATCCAACTTTAATAAACCTGAATTATCCTTTAACCTGACTCCTGACTTTCTTTGTGTGGAAGTGCATGTGTGTGTGTGTGTTTATATGTATTAGGTTTAAATACCTGTCAAATGCAGTGTTTTCAGCTTCTGTGATATGTATGTTCCAGAGGAGCTGCAGATGCTGCACTTTATCGATGGAATTATTAGGTACCAATAATGACATGTTTTATTCAACGGCACATGGGATCATATGTATGCAGTCATGTATAATGTGATATGTGTGTGTGTGCTCTCGCTCTCCTGGGGGCCTTAACTCGGGCCCACCAGTGTAATAAGTGGGTCAATCCCACTGCGCCGAGCGGTGAGAGTCAAGCAGTGACAGGTCTGTGAGAAGCAGAGAGAAGGAGGAGGAGGAGGAGCGAAGGCCTCTGTGAATCAGAGGCAGCATCGCACATAGCAGTCAAAGCATCCGCTAGAAGCATACAGCGTGTGCGCAGTATATACACTGCATGCTGCCTACGTGGGTGGACTGAGCAACGAGCTAATCAGATGTGTTATTTGTATGGGGTGAAAGCGAGGCTGCTCACGGAATATGTGAGAAATCCGTCTTTGACCTTGAATCTCACTTTCATGCTGCTGCACTAGATGACTTCTCACATGTGGACTGATTTAGATGCGTTTTGAAGCACAAGTCAAGGGGCCGAGGGAGAATGAACCCTTCAGAACAACACACAGTGATGTACTAAACAGAAATATTTTATGACCAAATAAAAGATGATTGTTTAGCTGCTTTGCCAATTTATATTGAATCTACATTTTAATACCCTCCCCCCACCCAAATAAAATGAAGACTCATATTAGAGCCTACACTCATTTACTGTATTGCAAGGTGCGTGACTTTTTTCTTTTTTAAGGTTACAGGATTCAGAATGACTTTCACATACACTAAATACTAAACAAATTGGATACCACAGCGGTGTTAAGTTCTGAGTTATGGTTCCCACTTTGATTTTGTTTGCACAGTGGGGGTGTTCCTCTTTTCTTCTCTTCTCTCCTCTCCATCCCTAATAGAAGATGCCGTTAGAAGTGTTCTCCCATGGGAAGAATGCGACAGATCCCACATTGTTCATTGTTGTTTGTCTCTCCTTGCACAGAAAGGCAGAAAAAAAGCATGAAATTACAAAGATCACATTTTCATCCTCTTTTATCTGATGTGTTAAGAGAGGGTTTTGCATGTGTAGGGGGGGTGACAATGTTTGCATGAGTGTGTCATGACAAAGAGTGGGGGGAAGAAAGAAAAGTATGTGAGAGAAAGGGACAGTGAAAGCGAGAACTGTGTGTGTGTGTGTGTGTGTGTNGGGGGGGGGGGGGGCGGCATAAAGGGAGGACATGCTCATGCAGGGAGAGTGGGCTGTTTATTTACTGCCAAGGAGCTGTCTCCCTCCAGGGCTTTCCAGGGGAGCTTGTCCCCATCACTACCTCAGCTCCTGCACCTGCCCTCCGGCTAAAACCCCAGTTAAGCTCCACCCAGCCAGGGAAGACAGGGGAGAGAGAAAAAGAGAGAGAGAGAAACTCTCTTCCTGTAGCCCTTAGCCGTGTTCTCTCCTTCTCCCGTCTGGAGCTGAAAATGGGGGAAACCAAGCAGCGCCTCTGCCTCGGCACCAAGGAAAACAAGCAGACTCCTAATGCCAAAGAAGTGCTTATTAAATCCCAGACAGCCTTGCAATTGTGCTGTGCAGCCAGTCAAAATAAGAAATTGTTTGTTGTTGGTTTATTCAGCCTGCCTCCCTCTTATTCCACATGCTTTCTTAACCTCCTCTGAATCAGCCCGGACTTTCTGTTTTCTCTGTTTCATTCCCCCCCCCTCCCATCTTTCTGTTTGTGAGAAAAGATGTGTGGCTGAGGCAAAACATGGGACATGACAGCCAAGCAGCAAAAACATGCAGATGTGACAGTATGAGAGGGCCACTGGAGGGCAGAAAGAAGGAGGGAGTATTAGGGGGAGAAAATGACAGGCACAAACAGAAAATCTGATACAACTGAGAAGAGACATTGCGAAAAAAAAATATTGTGCAGGAGGGAAAGAGAGAGAGCCTGAGGGATGAAATATTTGAAATAGTGAAGGAGATTGTTAGTGTGGAGAAAGACAGAGAGAGACAGAGACAGAGAGGGTTGGGGTACACTGTGAACAGCAGATTGTGGGGGCGCATGTTGTCGAGGTGGCCCAGGTCCCTGGTGCCCTCCTGTTTCATGGCTCTCACAGCCTGTCAGTGAAAACAGCCCAGCCATGTAGACAGCTGTGCTCAGGAGGCTGCGGGGGCGAGAGGAGAGGAGAGAGAGGAGAGAGGAAAGAGGAGAGAGGAGAGGACCTTTGTTTTCCATTTTGCTCCTCATCTCCATCAATGTCCTCATTTTCTCTCCAGGCTCGCTGTGTATTCATTCCACCCAAGTTTCTGGGCTCTGCCATGTTTCTTCTATTCATCTGCAAAAGTACCACAAAAGAAACAAAAGCCTTGGTTAACAGCCTTGACAATATTTACATGTCTGTTTGTTTAGTGTGTGTTTGTTTTTGCCGTTGTCAGTCAAGTCAAACCATGTAGTTTGAAATGTCCCCTTTCTTTGTCTGTGCCCCATATTAACCCACTTCCTTGAGGCTACAGTGCTTTTTAGCAAAATGGATGTGTGTGTGTCTGTGCATGTGTGTGTGTGTGTGTGTGTGTGTGTGTGTGTGCTGGCATATTAAAGGGGAAGAAATCTGAGATAGAAGCGTTACATTGAGGAATTGCCATTTTCGCTCGCTTGAAATCAATCACAGGTTTGTTCGAGGGATTTTTATTGGCCCTAAAAAGTCCTAGCCACAGGCTAATGGGATAGATTCATCTTCACTCCCACAAACAATACATCTCCCAATGTGGAGACTTAAAAGAATATGACAGCTTGTCATCCAGAGCATCTCTATGCGTTAGTCCCTTTTTGTGTTCACATCCTCTACATCAGAGGGATCACACAGATCAATACTCTCTCCTCTTTCCTTTGAAGGGACAAGTGCTGTCCCTGAGGTGGCCTCCCCTTCATACCGACCCTCTCCAACCCTCATGAAGGCCTCCGCCTGCCTCCCCATCTCCCTCCACCTCCTACCCGACTCCCCCAGCCCTTCCTGCCATTGCAACCTTGTTTACGAGCCTCTCCCCTGGAAGGACAGGTTAATAGAGGACCTGGCCCAGCTCAGGCCCGCCTGGTTCCCATTGGCTCCCTAATAAGACATTTCATCTCCTGCCTTACTGCGTGCTTGCCAGAGGCACAACTCTCCTCGAAAGCACTCCGAGAGTCCTGATGTGTGTGTGTGTGTGTGTGTGTGTGTGTATGTGTGCACTCTGGTCTCAGCTGTATGGTGGCCTTGAAGTGCAAAACAAATCCACATATCACAAATCAAATATACAAAGCTGAAAAAATAACCACATTGTAGAAAACACATTGATATTTCAGACACACAATATTTCAGAAATAGAGTCACACATTTACATTTACATTGTTTTATCATATTTAGCAAGTGTATGATAATTAGTGATCAATAGTGTTTGATTACACTTTTTGCTGCAATCAAGGTGCAATTTTTTTGTTTTTCAACAAGTAGATACACATGGCCAGGGTGACCCTGTTTCCCTCCCCAGCGCATCAGGGGTGTGTCCAGGGATCTGACTGGCCACCCCATATGCTCAACTATAATTGGCTATCTGTCCGGCTTGAGAAGGGACCTTAGTTCGTATTTTGTTATTATGTTGAAAAAATGTTGTCAATACAATATTTTGTTCCCACAGTCTTTTTTTTGTTTTATCCTGTGACTGTATTTTTAAAAGTGTATTATATTTTGTATGCAGCTGACTGTACAATTTCTTTTCGAGGTCTTAAAGAATAAATTATGGAAGCTTTATATTACATTAGTATGATGCCACTTTATTGTGTTGTGATTGGTCAGTCTATTTATCTTTGAAGTGAAAATTTTAAACACAGTAATATAAGTAACTGTAAGATACTGTAATGCTAGTAATTAGATGTGAGTAGTAGAGACAGAAATTGTATAAACGTGTGTGTGTGTGTGTGTGGGTGGGTGCATGTGTGTGCGTGCACGCCACAGGACGCCAGGCCTTTGCAAGTGAATTGCAAGAATGTCAATGTGTACTTTCTAATGCTTTCCTGTTGTTTTACATGGTTTTAGAGTTGTTTTTGTTTTGAAAACACTTGTACATTCAAGTCCAAAGAAAGATAATGTAGCGAGACACAAAAACTAATCTCACTAGCCGCCTTGACCGTCTGCAGATTGTTCGGTCGTTAGCGGCCCCTGGTCAGTCCTTTGTCAGCATGCCGCTCAGAATGAGATCGAACATGAGGATTTAATGGAATTCATGAAAGTAAAATTTATCTCATGGAACAGAGGCAGCGCATCCCATGCACTGAGCTCCTCTCTCCTCCTCTCCCTCTCCATCTGCATGTACTCTTATCACAATAATGCCTGTTACTAACTCAACTGCTTCCCTTTCTCTCCTCTTTCTATCTATCCTTCTGCTGCTCTCTCTCCTCTTTCTCACTTTCCTTCTATTGCTTTCGCCGAGTATTTTCTGCCTCCGGAGCTGCGGAGTCTCGACCTGCGGTTGCAGAGCTGCGGGGTATGGACCGGTGGTTGCAGAGCTATGGAATCTGGATCGCTGGTTGCGGAGCTACGGAGTCTGGATCCGGGGTTGCGGAGCTACAGAGTCGTGATCTGGGGTTGCTTGGCTGCGGAGC
>LKNJ01001415.1:120189-137128 GCA_002120245.1 Maccullochella peelii | reverse complement strand
GCTCTTTAAGATATGATGGTGCCTGACCAATAAGGGCTTTGTAAGTGAGGACAACAATTTTAAATTCTATTCTGGATTTTACAGGGAGCCACTGCAGAGAAGCTAGTATGGGCGAAATATGATCCCTTTTCCTGGTTCTTGTCAATAAACGTGCCGCAGCATTCTGGATCAACTGCAGCGTCTTAAGGGACTTATTGGGGCAGCCTGATAATAGGGAGTTGCAATAATCCAGTCTAGACGTAACAAATGCATGGACTAGTTTTTCTGCATCTTTTTGAGACAGGAATCTTTTTGAGATATTAACCAAGACCCAGCATGCGCCTGTTGGTCACGCAACATTGTGGGTGTGATTTTCAGATTGTAAGCTATTAAGAGCCGACAAGGTTATTAATGTGATAGCATCTTAAGTTGAACTTCATAAATCATGGTGGGCAACGATACAAAATATCCCACCACTTCCTGTCCTTAAATACCCGCTAGAGGTTTGATTGCATTCACATGTTCCCTGTTTTCTCCCAAACATACACGTAGTATTCAGAGAAGGAAAGGATCCTGTCCGTTTAATTGATAGCAGATGCGGGTGCCTGAGAGAGGTCAGAGGTCACCATTGCCATAGCAACAATGGGATGTGGTGTGCAAATGAGGTGGAGGGGAGGGTGGGAGGGGAGGGGTGGTGAGCGAGCGGGGGTCAGGGTTCAGAGGTCACAGTAGTATTGAAACAAAGGAGCTCCCTCTCCCACCCTCGTGGCCACACTGATCAATTGATCAATACTGAGCCCTGATGTGGGGTGGGGGGGTGAAGGGCTGATTTAAAACAGTAGATGGCGTGTTGAGCCATTTTCAACCCATGAAATGCAGATTTTTATACATTTGGTAAGAAATGTCAATATTAACAGTAGTATTGATGTGTTTCAACATAGCACAGTCATTTCATTTAGTTTACAGCTCAGAAAACACATTTAAGTGTGCAGTAACTCTGTAAAAAAAGTTAAAAATAAAGTCCCCTTTAATGACTTTAGATTATGAGGACACACCTTTCACACAGCCTTCAACTGAATTGAAATCACGAGAGTGTTTATTATGGTAGATTTTGTTTGGTGTGTTTGCTTTGTCTAGTTCACCAGTGCATTTCTTAGTGTCGAAGTGTAATCATTATACTTCAGAAGTCTTAAAAAAGAGTTATATAGGATTTGACAGTGTGATCTCTACTCGGTTCGTTTCCTTGTAAAGCTGCAGACAGAGAACGAAAGGGAAAATCCAGGGCCCGTAGAAAACCAGATTGTCCATATACAAAGAATCAATAATTTGACTGCCTGTTTAAGTGGCCAGTGTCTCTTTGTGTCACACTGCACAGCGCTTGAGCCTCACTTGCCTTATTTACCCTGCCCTAACGAATTCACCAACAGAATTTCAGTTAGCTACTGATCGTTAGCTTTCTCAGCATAGATTTATTGTTAGCAATACACCTCTAGCCACAGGATCAACAGTAAGTGTTGTGTTTAATCATAGCAGCTTGTTCTGTGTGGAGATTCATACATGCTTTGGCCAGTTAACAGCAAAAATAGGCCTGGATGATAAAATATGATCATATCCTTTCTGTTTAAATCACAGATTCAGCACACAGATTCCTATCAAATTGCAATCAGAACATATATTATATTATACACATTTTGACTTGCCATAGCAGAAAAAGCACAGGTGTAATTAATCACGTCAACAATGGCTCTGTTCAATGAAGTGTCTCAGTAAAGTCAGGCAGACACACTGTGCAGATTCGGCCGACTTTAGCCCCGAATTGGTCGACACCGAATCATTTTAGAATTTCTGCCAAATCAGTTGTCGATCAATGATCAGACAGACCATATTATATTATATTATATTTATTATATTGTGTTTTATCTGCAGACATGCTGCTGCTCCATATTTTTTCTTACTTTAAGTTCATAGTAGAATTGCACAAAGTAACACTGCCTTTCTCTCTTTTTAGTCAACATAGCAGCCATCCATTCACAGTCCATCAGTCCAGTAATTATAGCCTTATCGCTATATTCTGCACAATCTATTTAATTCCACTCACAATCTGTCAGTCATAGACCTTCTTCAGACAGACTAAGCAAACGCAATGCAAGAAAAGTTCAAAAAAGATGGAGGACAATGTGTGAGACCAAGAAAAGGGAAGCACACATTTAAAACAATTGCACACTCCATAAGCAACGATGCCATCATACCGCACATCAGCTTAGTTTAAAAAGAAAATATGACAAATTAGAGCATAACACTAAAAAAATGGTCATTAAGCAAGCACTATATACCATCATGCATTGCACTGAAAGAAAAATATCAGACGGACGAGAGCAGAGAGAGCAGCGCGAAAACGTTTTTTCATTTTGCTGGAGAGCTCACAGTAAAGTCGTCTACATTGAACTCCCTAGATAGTGAGTAGGGAGTAGTGAATGAGTGAATGATTTCGGACACAGCCTAAGTGACTTAACACAAGTGATCCAAAACGTTAACTTAAAAACAATATTTCAGAATTATGTTTTTATTTATATGAGCCTGTGGAGTGTAAGTAGTGGTACAAAGAGCTTAGTATTGTGCAGCCTTCTTTCTGGCCAAAAATTGACCTTTCATGGTTTAGACTGGAGGGTGAGCTCTACTCATAGGAAGAAAGGGGAAGCTCCTCCACAATGGCGGTTTTTTTTCTTCCTGTGGGTCATGTTCTTTATCATGAACCTAAGGATCCAAAATTAAAGATCCAAGAATTAGTAGACATAGTAGGCAGGCACATGCAAGAAGCCACTGAATCTAAATGAGTAATATAGGGTAAATCTATTGTACTGTATGTAGCCCATATACTTAAATATCTTCCCTGGACATGTTTTAAGACATACAGAATACTCTGTTTTGAATAATAATTTGTGCCTGAAATGGATTTTCCACAATAGTTAATAGTCCAAAAATAGTTAAACATTCTTAACAGCACATCTACTTTGTCTTTCTCATTGAAAAATCCAGGATCTATGAATATGCAAATATCATTCATTTCAAAAGTTTAGCTACTAGCAGAAGATGTCTCCTACTTCATTTGAAAAATCCATTCTCAGTCTATGTGCTCTGGTGGTTTCAACTGGACCAGGACTGGCTTCCAAACCGTGATGTCACAAAATCCTGCTGGTACGCGGAAAACTGAGATTTAATGTGAGCATGGAGAGACTTTCCCCCTTCAAACAAACTGCACATACATCATTCATGCATGTGAAGCTCAAACATCACAGTGGAGGAACAATAAGAAAAACACATGTTTGAGTTCAGGGCGACTTCTGCAAAGCCAAGGTCCACCCTTTTATCTTGATTGGTAGAACAACAAAGCCAGTTTTAAGTTTGGTTGTCCCTGATACAATCGCTTGAGGGACAGAGATCAATTTCGCCGAATCCCTTAACAGCTGCCCACCACTGGGACTGCAGTTAATGGGGGACGCATGATGACAGATATGCTAAGATACAGAGGGGATCTGAAAATAAAGCTGGAGTGTGCTGCCCTCTGGTGGTAGGATATGTCACTGTATAGGGGATTTTATTCAGATTCAAATGAAAATCAGCTACTTGTCAAAACTATTAAAATGCATTATAAAAATTAAAATAATACAAAAATAGCATTTATTTTGGAGTTTACATTGTATCTAATCTATTCTTGGCACTAATATTAACATTACAAACTTTTTTGTTTACAAATTTTACACTTAAGCCCATTTTCTGAAGCACTGGTGCAGTTCTTAAAACACTGAAAGCAATCACCACATCATCTTATACTGAGCACTTCATTTGTCCTGCAAAAGGCTGTCACTCACTCGAAACATTTAACTTGTGCATCAAAAGTAAATAACTTTACCTTTACTTTACTGACTTTTTTAATCACAGAGTGCTTCACTGCCACCAAAATAATATGTCCCTTTATCATTGCTTAGACCAAGGCAGTCAAATGTCTGAGGAACTGTGCCAGTATAACAGAAGACACAACTTTGTATGTATGTAATTTCTTATTGAGACTGTCATACAGTAACCCAATAATAAAGTCAAATATCCTCTACAGCTGGTGAAATAACTCGTATCATACAAACACTAGTTTCAACAGTCTGTTCACAAGTTTCTCACTGACAGTAAGAACTTCATATGTAACATCACTGTAATGCAATACAATACAATCAATGCATGTTCAAGGTTAATTTATTATCATTATACACAGGGTTGTACGACAGAATGCAAGCTGTAGTCCTTTCATGCTACACACATGAAAACAAACAAACAAACAGAAAACTATTATTCATGGTGGAGTGCAGGAGATGAATTGAGGAGTCTCACAGCCTGAGGAAAGAAGCTGCTCTGTAGTTTGGTGGTACGGCAGCGGATACTTCTGTATCGCTTGCCAGATGGCAGCAGGGTGAACGGGCTGTGGCTGGGGTGGGTACTGTCTTTTGGTATCCTTTGGGCTCTGCGCAGACACCTCACCTCTCCGATATCACTGATGCTCGGTAGATGGGTACCAATGATGTTCTGGGTGGTTTTAATCGCCCGCTGCAGAGCCCTCCGGTCCTGGGCCGTGCACATCCCATGCCAGTTTGTAATGTTTCCAGTCAGGAATTTGCCTTGGTGACCAAAGTGGATTACACTGCTTTTCAAATTTTTTGTATTACTCTCAAGCGCAAAGTCAATCCATCACTGGGTCAAGCAACAATAAATGTGAGAAAATTAACTGTGGATTTGAGAATTACACACAGTGTTTGGAGAATAATGTTAATTTTTAGCCAAAGTAACTGAGACAAACTGTAATAGCTCCTCTGAGGTAATTTCTTCTCCTCTGTTCACTTTAGATGCTACAACTGTGGAGGACCCGGCCATCATGCCAAAGAGTGTCAGCTTCCTCCTCAGCCCAAAAAGTGCCATTTTTGTCAGAGTGTTTCCCACATGGTGGCCAACTGTCCGGTGAAAGCACAGCAGCAGCAGCAGCAGCATTCGTCTCCAGGCTCTCAGATAACAGCTACCTCATGGAGGGACGAGGAAGAGGAGCAAAGCCAAGCCACCCTCTCTGAGAACTGAGAGTGAAAGATTGAGGGAAACTGTGAGGTTATTCACTGGAATACTGCTTACAGAAAGAGCTACCTCAGGTTTTATTTATTGAGCGGCAAATTAGGAATCATCACTGTGGTACTGATGGTTGTTCAATAGAGCGCTGACAGACATGTCCACTTTGAAATCTTTTATATGTCTTTGCATGTTGTTTTCTGCCTTGGATTAATTGTCTTGGCTTTGGAATGAAACAATCAGACTCAATCTGGTAATATTACGGCTTTATTCTCATAATATTCTTACTTATTTTCTTGTAAAATCACATTTTTATTCTCCCAATATATACATTTTGGTTCTCTCGTAAAATTATGACTAAGACAATTAAGACTTTTTTTTCCGAAATGATGACGTCATTCTCGTAACTTTACAATTTTTTCTCAAAATGTTACGACTTTATTCTTGAAAAAAAGTTCAAAATTGATGATCAAAAATAGCATTGCTTCGTTTTTTTATGACTAAACTTGAAACATGAGATACGCAATCCAACATGTGATTGTAAGAGAAAAAAAACATATCCTGGGCTGCCAAATATTTTGCTAAAAGTATTTGTGTCTGTCTTTATGGGAAAACCTTTTCAGGTATTACAGTGAATGTCACAGCACAAGTGCCATAACCTCCACTTTCCAATGGGGTTGTTGAAAGCTGCTTTCAAATGCCATATTCCACTAAGAACAACATTATTTCACCACACACATATCTGTGAAAAATAATTCTACTTTTTTCCATTAGTGGTGAAGTTTATGTCTTAATTACCAAGTTGCCATTTCATTATTTGAACTTTTATGCAAGACCAGTATTGACTGTATGGCAGGCTTTGTCTGCAAAACAGTATTAATCACAAAGGGAATATATATTCGTATATATATCAGGGATTGTTTGACATAAACACTATTTGCTCAGTTATTGTACTTGAAAGCTGTAGGTGAAGCAGACGGAAGGAGCTGACGTGTAGAATCTTTTTGTTTTTTGCCTGCACTCATTTTGGTGAAGGGACTAAATTTATATAGATATTATCTTTTTTATATTAACTATTTATTCAGATTTGTTCTCCCCGAAGGGCAGACTGAACATTTGACAGCTTTAAAAGTTTTGTTTGAACCTGTGCTCTGATTCAGAAATATCTTTGTATCTTTTCAATAACTCATGCTGTGCAGTGTGTCACAACGTCTTTTGACAAATTCTGACAAATCTATTACTGTGTAATTGTTTACTGACAGTGTCATTTTATAACAGCGTCATTTTGCAAATCTACAACTCTACTGTATTTTCACTACACAAAAACAGAGCATTCCAGTGTTTAATTGTTCTATCTATGTATGTAAAATGGCTCCCTCAGAGCCTTCAGTTTATTTAGCTTCTTCATGTTGAGCTCAGGGAGTACTTCTTTGACCTAGTTTCTTTTAGGATGTGTCTAGATGTTTAAGTTATTTATTGTCTTGGGGTGCCCAAAGACCCAGGGCATCTACTGCCAAATGAGCCATGCACTACCTTTATGTCATTTTGTGCCACCCAAAACAGAGCAGCAAGTGCTGTGGCAACCTTGTATGACTTAAAGAAACCATGTAATGTAAAAATTGTGTATCTTTCAGCATGATGTGCATTGCGTTTCTGGGTAGGATGTGTTCTTTGCTATTGTATTTGACATGTGGAGAAGTGATCAAATATAGACAATGGGATGTCATTATAAGATATTTAGCTACAATGTAGTGTGACAGCAGAAACTGTTTTTTGCTACATAAAACACCAGCTGTAGAGGAAAGTAGCAGGTTTTATTGTTTTTTTTCTAGTAGCTGAAGTATTTCAAAAGGTTTAAGTTGCTAATATGTAGCCTAAACATATAGTCACCTAGCCTACGCCATTATATCCAAATATTGGCATTAGCCACTGAGCCAGCTCACCAGATTAGCCTGTAAGCTAGCTAACTAGACTACAACATTGTTTAGTTTTCAGGCTTTGGAGTCTGTTTATATGCAGAGAGAGTCTTTACATACACTCTCCATTTAGCATTGAAGAAATAGTTAAACATTTTTGGCCAAAATATGCTGACTTTCTTTTTTTACAATAGTGAGATAAGAAGATTGATATCAGTCTCATGCCTGTCCATCAAGTATGCAGCTGGAGCCAAGATGTGTTTAGCCTAGCTTAGCATAAAGCTTGGAAGCAGGGGGAAACAGATAGCCTGGCTCTGTCTAAAGTGGAAAAATTCCCACCAGCACTTTTAAAACTCATGAATTAACACATTACATCTTGTTTGTTATACAAACAGAGGAGTAAAAATGACTTGTCGTGGAGTTACATGCTGTAATTACTTCTTGATGAACAACAGTCGCCGTGACTGTGTGCAGCTTCCCGGAGTCACTGCGCATACAGCTAAACTATTGTTGATCAAGAAATTAAAGACCAGCAGATGTCTTTTTCCCATTTCTGTTTGTGTTATGAATAAAACAAACAAGATACAATTTTGTTAATTAGTGAGCTTTATAGATGTTAGTAGGTGTATTTTTTTTAAATGAATCAGGCTAGCGGTTCCCGTAGCTAGTTGCTTCAAGGGAGAAACAGCTAGCGTTATTGTCTCACTCTCGGAAAAATATGCATATCTCCCAAAATGTTGAGCAATTCCTTTAAGTTTATGCCTTTCCTATGGTTGTCTGGAAGCTAAAAGACATTAGGGGGAATTCAATTAGTATCTAAAAAGTCAAAAAAGCAGGTTGAGGAAATGTTGACTCACCAAAGTGTCAAATACATAAAACAGTTCATCACATAATAAGACCTGGAATGCACTGAACATCAGATTGATTGTATACATCGAAGTGTATGAACAGCCAAGGGTGCTTTAAAATTCTATAGGAATTACTTAAGTCATCCAATTGTAGATTTCTTAATGATTAGCACTGACATATACTTACTTTTAACAGTTCTGCTCTGATGGATATCAAAACTGGTATTCAGAGATGACACAGCAGATATCCATTGACATTTTCCTTAAGTCAACGCAAGCATGGCACTATATTTTCAAAGTCACCATGATGTTGTTTTTATTGTACATATCCAGTGTCTTTTTCACATATTGTATGTATGTATTGATATAATATGTGTCTGCATGATAATGAGTGAAATAATAGATTAGCTTTGTCGTGTACAATGGGACTGGCGACTGAGCAACAATGGATCATTACGCCTATATTATGTGCTTGAGTTCACCATAATGCTCACTATGCTGCAATACAATGGGGTCTAATCTACCATGCATAATACTCTAATCTAGCCTAAATCCCAGTGTTTGTCTTGTTTCTTGTAGTTTGTATTGCTTCTTGTATGACCAAGACAGAACAAGTCTTGTCAAAAATTTATACAGGTCTACCTCAGGTGTGATTTTGGACAGCTGAAGAACAGCATGTTCAAAAAACAGTTTTGTATGTATTGTAAATGTTTGGTTATTAAGTGGTCTGTTCAAGTATTTATTACTTTGTGTTTTTTCCTCCTTTTCAATGTGATGTGTGCTACCTCACAGAACGTATTCTGCTATTTTTATGGTATCTTCTTGGCCGTTGTTGCTGCCAATATAACGAGAAATCCTGTACTTGACACCAAAGTGATGCTTTTGAGATAAGTCTTCACCTTGTTTCCAGGAGATACAGAGACACAAAAGAACTGATAAGTACACAAATAAGACGTTCAGTTGCATTCTTCAAACAAACACACATATCTTTATTTACCAGAGCAGACACACCCACCATTTTTGTCTGTCTGGGGACTTGACTCTAAAACCAAAGTCCCTCCTCATAACTGTGCAGACAAAGAATGTCTGGGTTAAGCATGTTAACTTTGGGTATGAGTTGAATTTTTACTCTGTGCTCAGGGTTGTGCTGAACACATGCTGTATCCTTATTTAATTCAATGATTAAGTTTGTCTTTAAATATGGATCATCTCCCCACCTTGCTTGATTTTTCAGCCTGCAACTGAAATGATTTGTGCTGCAATACGATGGAATTAAAGATCTAACATAGAGAAGATGTGTGTTTCATTTACATGTTTCTTGTATCTACACTTTATACTAATGACTGTCAAACTTTTGCCAGACATGGATACAAGTTCGCATTTTGAATCATATTCTAGGCAGTAATCGCAAAGGTAATATTTATTATTAATATAATGTTAATATAGTGTGGTATTGTATTGATCAGCTCTTTGACAAATTCTGTAATCAATCAAATCTGTCTGTGCTATCCATATCAGAGATAGATAACACTGAAACAAATTTGATTTCTAACAAAAGATTATAATGAAGCCCAAAACATAAAAAAACTAAATCTTAACTCAAGGTACAGTTTTTTTAAAAGTTTTCAACCATCCATCTTCCTCAGCGGATGGAGTTTGCTCAGCTGTCATGGAGATAGCTTAGTTGTCACCATGTGACCTAAGTATGGAACCAAGCAATTTCCATGACGTCTTAGCAAACTCCACTGATGAAGACCACAAGATACTGCTGAAAGTTCTGAGAAAAAGCTAGTTAGTGGACTTTCAGTTATTTTATTTTTGGTGAAACTGTTGATTTTAAGGTTGAGGATGAAATTAAAATAATTTGATTTGCATTAAAATAAAACAACAGCGAAATGTTGGATAGGTTGCCAACCAAGAATCATTTGGGAAGATCCCATCAAACTGTTTTGAGGATCTTTATCTACATGCACTGGGGCAAATAGACAAGATAGGTTTCTAGCCTTGCTTTGATTGATAAAAGGTTCCCAGAAAAACTTCCCAGCCTCAGGGTCTAATTCAGAAACTGCCACCTCCTTTTCATCCTGAAAAACACAAGGGAAAGAAAACCATGGCACAAAGAAGAACAGATTTATAGACATTTAGACTTATAATTGGGCCTACCATATATAACACACTTCTGTGTCATTATCTCAACAAAAATGTCGAAATATAAGCTTCAGGAAGAATGGCAGTGCCAGTGCATTAGTTTGCCTAGATTTGTGCAGGTGTTCAAATTATTGCGTCCACCCACTCTAAGTGACAGTTCGGTTGTGGGGGGGTTTCACCGACTGGCTCGGCTACGGTGAGGCCGGACGTGCTGTGATTGTCCTTCAAAATACAGTGTTTGAATTAGTGACCTTCGGGAAAAAGAAGTTACCAATGATACTGTAAAGATTGATACCGTGGAAACTATAGATAGAAACAAGTTGATTGTTAATGTAACTGTAAAAAAAATCATTATAAGTAGGCAAAATGCAACATGGTGTTTTATAGGAATGAGAGTTTCTGATATTGACTACACTGGAATATGAATTTTATATTAATAGAAATAACATTATTTATATATATAGGCCATATTTTCAGATACTGAATGTCGGCACATTCTGAAAATATAAGTATGTGTGTGAGTATGTGTCTTCAATTTCTGTACCAGTTTACACAGTTCTATTGTTCTTTGCAAACGGGAGTTTATTTTGAAATGCATAAACGGAAGTCGTCTCATTCCGCTGCACAGCAGCTGCACGCGCTCACATCCAGTGTTTGACAAAACCTCCTTGGGTTGACTGTGCGAGCAGAACGTGTGCGGCGGTAATGGCTGCCAGGGAGAGTGAGGAAGACAGCAAATGAACCTGTGAGAAACGATTCAAAGGTGAGAGTGAAAAGATGACAACTTGCAGCATAACAACTGCAGCCTTTGCTACATTTAGACTATTGTCTTGTCTGCTCGGGCTACTTGTCTACTTGGCTCGCAGGTGCGTGTGTGTGTTGTGAGGAATCTGGTTGAATTTCTGGATGGCACACATACACACGCACGCGCACACACACACACACACACACACACACACACACAGGACAATAATCTGTCAATACCCAGTGCTTAACATACACTCCTCCTCCATGCCCCAACGTTAGTACAATTTAAGAGCAACGGACTTGTTTTAGGTTTGAATTATATAAGCTAGATGCAGACCTACATGTCGAGTGTGCTGGCGAGAGCTGGACTCTTTGTTAGCTGGTGTTAACGTGATTAGCTAACGTTAGCTAACCAACAACATCGTTAGCTGACGGTGGCCAGGCCACATAGCTGTTAGCCAATCAGCCAAGTGGCTGTCTAATTGCCCCGTTAGCATGCTGGCTATCATTCTTTCTGTCAAGGAGACAGCTCTTAGCTTCCGAGTTTTTGGAGATGTTTATCATCTTCAAACAGCGTCAAATATCTGTACATTCAAATTAAGTTGTATGATTTGTTCACTGAATAGTCATGTAACGTTACAGACAGGTGTTGGAGAGAGTTTGAATACTGTCAATCACTAGTCGTCCAGTCGTTTCTAGTATGGTAGAATAGCAATCTGAGTTTTGGGTAGGTTTGGTAAATAGCTAAACCTATATTTTGCAAAATGCTTCTAGTTTCGTATTGAAAACAGTAGTTCAATGGTTTGGATAATGTTACTTGTGATGTTCTCTGACTAAATGAGGACCCAGTCGTCATTAATTGGGCAATAGCCAGCAGATACATATCATGTCATTAAATTGACCTAAACAACAGATAGATATTTTTTATAATAACGTTGTTATTACTGTTATAACCGTTTATTGAAATTGTAAATAAATAACTCCTAATACTTGCAGAGGAAAACCAGTCATTTTCATTGAAAATAATGCTGAAACAAACAGTCCAGTAATCAATTAGTCAATCAACAGAAAATCAATCGACAACAATTAAGGCATTTATCAAACATAAATCTCTAACATTCTCACTTTGCTGTTCGTAAAATATGAAAATTAGCAGATATTTTCTCTATTATATAATCAAATTTGAATGTCTTTGGATTTTGGGCTGTTGGTTGGACTAAAAAACCAATTTGAAATTGTCATCTTGCACTAAATAATAAATTGATTAATCATTAAACTAATCTACAGGTTAATTCACTATGGAAATTATTATGGTTGTCCTAATTTGATGAGGCCTGGCCTTAATTTCTTTCACATTTACTCTTTACAAAGTCCTTAAGTATCTTTATCTGATTACTTAATTGTTAAAAAACTTAATAGAATACCTGATTATGAAAATAATAAGTAGTTGCAGCCCTATAGTGCTTTTTTCTGCTCTGGCAGGTGTATCGGGCAGGATGAGGGAGACTGATGGTATGATTTTGACCTCCTCTGGTCCCTTTGCAGCGCATGCTTTCGGTGGCGTAGCAATTTCTGGGAAGCATCACATGTTGGTGACGTGCATATGCAGCGACATGCAGCCACACAGCTCAACAAGGTTACATAATAAACCATTGTGAAAGTTTAACACAGTGGTCATTTTTTAGCACTAATATGAGGTGTGTTTTTTTAATTATTATTTGTGAAGGATATTATGTGTAGTGGTCACTTTGGACATGAAGCACTGTCAAGGTGCTGATAGTGTTTGTGCAGGAGTGGTATGTAAGTTCCCTCCATTTGTTGTTTTAGTGCATAAGATATTCCTACAGCTGTGCTCTGCCATCATATTAGATAATAATAAGAGAAACAGGAAAGGGAGCTGTTGTACTTATTTACTACCCACCTTCTTGCCGCAAAATGCCAATCAAGTGGGCAGTGTTGGGGAGCAGCTCGATCTGTTTGGTCCAGTAACACCCATGTGAAAACTTTAGGGAGATTATTTGGGTTTATTTAGGAGTTTGACAACAGGCCAAGAAAGCTGTAGAGGAAATTGAAGAGAAAAGAGGGATCAAGAGGATAATAACATTGGCTTTCACAGGTAATCTCCCTTGATCTTCCCCAGGATTTGGACGAGCAGACCCTGGGGAAACGCCAAATACGCTGAATGACATATTCCACTAGAAAAGATACAAGGCGGCTTGCTAACAAGTGATGCTCAAATAACAGCAGTATGACTCCTATACTGTATCAGAAGAGACTGGTGTTAACAACAGAAGATTTGTTTATCTTAAAGGATAGCTTTGGATTTGTTTCAGTCTGTCTTGATGCAATACTCCAATTTTCCATTCGCATGTGTGGAATCATTCCTCCTAATCACACTGCAAGAGATGGAGGGCAACGTCATTTTAAAGTTTGGCGGAAGCTAAAATGAGGCTTTGGCAGTGGGTATCTTTGTCCTGGCGTTCACTTGTAGGTTTATTGCTGGTTTTCTGTCCAGGCATCAAACCTGCATGCAGCTTGTGGTGCGTACCCCTCCACCATGACGTACCAAGGAAACTTTATTCGTGGAAACACAAAGAGGGAATTTTTAGCTACAAAGACTAACTTTGCAAGATACACGTTTGATCAGGCTAACTCAGACTGATTAGACCTCATACTATGGCTGCAGTGGAATAGTCTTTTGCTTAGGTAGGTTACTTATGGAGTGAAATGACCCAGAAGTATCTAAGTGGCAGCAATGATAAGAGCTGGTTGAATTCTCTAAATGCTAAGGAAAGGTGCTTCAATGCTTCCTCTCTTTTAGCATAGGGTACACTGGACCATCCTTTACCAAAGGAAAGGAGATGATGCCGTCCCACAATTCCTTACGGCAGCAACGTTTAAAGTGACCACGGCAGCCCCACGTCAATAACATCCGCCATCGCATAATTACGTAGCCTATTAGTAAGTGCAGTTGGATACTCTTAGCACCGCGGTTGTCTTTTCCTGAGTCCTTATGAATTCTCCTTCACATCTTTCCTTGACTTCATGATGTTTTCCATTGAGGTCAAGGAAAAGTGTCATAAAAGACATACAACGTAATTTCTTTTGACTATTCGACCACAGCCTAGCTTTGGCTGAACTTAGGAGCTGGAATTATGCCCCTTCGAGCTGCATGTAAGCAAACTTACTTACTAGGTGTCGTTTGGACATGCTCTTGTGTGTTATACTTGTATGTTATACCTCCAGTCTGTACATGTCAACTAGGAAGCAGTGTCACTTTTAGCAAACCACAATGTCACCCCTATGTCAGTGTAAACAAACCACTACATCTGTGAAACAAACGTGAAAGAATTTGGTCAGTGTAAGCGTAAGGACGATGACAAGAGCGGATAATAAGTGCGATGAAGAATAATTCAGTTTCCTATGCTCTTGTAGAAGATCACTTGGCAGTACTATGCTGAGATGTACGCCCAAACCCTGAAAGAAACAATGGAGAGATCTTCCTGCGTAGGTCCGCACTACATGTTGAGATGTGGGAAGTGTGCGTGTCGGCTCCTCTGTGAGCTCTTGCAACCTACGGTTACCCATAACACCCTTCTCTGCGTAGGTTTGCAAAGACGCTTAGGTGTATCTCCGCCGAAGCAGAATTCCAGTGTAAGGACTGTGGATTGTCCCCCATCACTTACATTGTGATATGAATGGACCTTTCATGCCCAGTTGGAAAAGAAGAGTGATTACAGCGACCAATAACTCTTTCATCATACATAGAGCATGTGGTTATTGTTTAAAGATATATCTGGAAAAAAATATCTGAATTTGTTTTTAAATGTATTTGGACTTAAAGTCACTGTGTGGAAACTCTCATGCCCACTGGTGGTAGTATCATCAAAGACACTGGCAAATGGGAATTACAGCTAGGGCTGACAAAGTTCAGTTTAGACTTGCTAAGTCATGAGTCTTGTAAAATCAACCAGTTATACAGCATGAGATTCTATGGAAAGTAAACTAAACAGTAGAACAGTAGAAAATTAACCCCACGTTTTTTGTCCACAGTGAAGACTAGGATGGTAAGCAGCCAGCCGAAGTACGAGCTGATCCAGGAGGTGGGGCGCGGCAGTTACGGCGTGGTCTATGAGGCAGTAGTGAAGCGCACAGGGGCCCGGGTGGCGGTGAAGAAGATCCGCTGCCATTCTCCCGAGAATGTGGAGCTGGCCCTACGGGAGTTCTGGGCTCTCAGCAGCATCCAAAGCCAGCACCCAAACGTCATCCACCTGGAGGAGTGTATCCTGCAGCGGGACCAGCTGGCCCAGCGGATGAACCACGGCTCTAGCTCCCCACTCTACCTGGAGGTGAGGACACTGAATTCACTGGGTCAGGTTTGGGGGCAGTACGCTGTAGTTTAACAGTAACCCTGCACTGATGCTGCATTCATGTTAAATGGTAAAAGATGGTAGACACAAGCTTTAAAGTTGTGTCATTAACACCACCCAGCATTCAGGCTAAGTGGATCTTTGTGGAATTGCTTATGACTTACTGTGAATTAGTGCATGAAATGTCACTGAGTAGAGGGGGTCATTTTGACATTTTCTGCTTGTTTTTGTTGGCAGATCAGTGTTGCACAAGTGTACAGGTTAGGTGTACTTGTTAGGTGAAGGGTGGGTGCTAAATTGGTTAGATTAGCTTCAAATGGACGTTAGTTTCTTCAGAGGCAGAACTTGATTGACCAAAGAAAAAGTTGAAATACGTGTTGCTCAGGCTAGTTTCAAGCAAATACTATGTGAAATATAAGTGCTGGCTATCATCTGAAAGTCTGTTCCCCCTGACAACACTGAGACAACTACAGCACCAATCCCCACCCCTCTCTCCCTCCTCTGAGTGCCATTGATGCAATTCCATATGCAGCATGGGAAAAGCTAATACTAATGGATTTTGCCACTCTTATTATTATTCTTTGTCCTAATTTGATTTGGTACATAATCATACTCTTAATTCCCATAATTTCAAGTTGGCGGTGGCCAACTTGAGCCCCATTTTTAAAAAATATTTTGGCTAATTGATACCATTAAAAAGTATGCCGAATAAGCTATTGGCATGTAAAAAAAATTCTTTGGCAAGGAGCATAATTTTTCTATGATGTATTGTAAATTGGCATCCATCCAGTTAATATAACCTCTGGATCAGTTAAGACAGAGTGGACACACAAGGTAGACACAAGACATTGGTTTATTACTTTACTACCAATGGACCTATTGTCTGTTGCGTGTTTTCACTCCATCCAAATTGTCTCCATAAGAATGACATCTATCATAATGATCAGTTTCCCTACTTAATGATTGGGAACAAATGTAGTTAAAAACAAAACGACTTGTTAAAGTTTTTGACATGTTTAGAAATGTTTTTTTACAACGATCCACCATCACAGTTAACTTTTTGATTACTTTACATCTGATTGGCATACATTTTCCATATTATAATGTATATTGATATAAAACATACTCATTAATATCATAATATTGATTTCACCCACATTAGCTAGTCCTGATGAGACACTAGGAATGTTGTCTGCCAGGAGTGCACATATTCAACAATTACCATGTTGTTTCATATTGTGCTTTTAGTTCAGATAAAAAAAAAGTCACTTCAATTCAATATTTGAAAAATGTTTTACAAATGAGTTATTATTAATTATCTGTTAAAATCATTTTGATATTTAATTTGCTAAACCCTACAGTTCAGTCAGACAGCATAACATTTTATTTTATACAGTACATTAACAAGAGTTGCCAAGTTTGAACATGGTCATCTGTCACAATTGGTGAAAGTAAATCTCAACCCTTAGCTTCAGCCAGGAGAGGAATCCAGCTTGACCCACTGTAATGTCACTTTTTAGCAGGTGTTTGAAAAACTAAGACTGGGCATGTTGCTGTGTCTTAATAGACTCACGCTATAATATGTGTAATGAATTGGAAGCCTGTTTTGATTTACAAAGCCTATCATGATATCCTCTCACATATCCTAGATTATAAGAGGAATGTTTATTTTTCCATCCTCTACCGACCACTGTTGACATGTTGTTGTCACATTGTTGATCGCAAAGATGAGAGGTTTGCACGTGGACTAAAACATAAGCGCTAAGCGAAGAGCTGAAACTTTCTGGTTGCATCTGTGTTGTCTCTGGCCTCCATGCTCCCCCCCCCCCCC